>JAJLTN010000002.1:0-156239 GCA_030568215.1 Lipomyces kockii
ACTACTACTACTACTACTACTACTACTACTACTACTACTACTACTACTACTACTACTACTACTACTACTACTACTACTACTACTACTACTGGCTCGAACACATAAACCTTGATTACCCTAACCCAATGGAATTTGTCTTTGTATTGCTTGTAGTCTGTGATAAAGGATTCACTGCTGCGAGCGAGTTCAATACAATATCGACTATAAGTTATTGAGAATAATATTAGTAAGACATTAAATAACTTTTATGGAAGTGGGTTGTGATTTGACCCAAACCTTTTAATCGAGGGCGCTATGGCCGAGCGGTTAAGGCGAGAGATTAGAAATCTCTTTCCCTCTGGGAGCGCAGGTTCGAGTCCTGCTGGCGTCGCCATAGTTTTCATTTTTATGGATGCAATCGAGTATCGATCTTTTCTCGATCAGAGGAGTACCGAAAACAAAGAAGGGCGTGCGTGGTGCAGGAGAGATTAACGCAGCAAACAACGAGGCCCCGTCGCGGCAAAATGGCCGCCAGCAGTGCAGCTCTGAGTTGATGTAAGGTAGCAACAACAAGCTGCTATTGTAGCTATAACATGGCCTGTCAGCTGAGTGATCTGTAAACCGGCGCCGGAGAATCATATTTTCTGGTTAATAGTTGAATCGATGCACTTATCAGTCCCAATTTAACATTCATTGGGAACGAAAGGAGAGTAAGCTTAAAATCCGTTTTTAATCTAATACTAGGATCGGTACGGGCAATTGCTTGCGCGCAGTCTATACGTCTCACGGCCTCAACACGTCAATCAAAACGCTGACTAACTGAGTGTCGTGATTGGGCTTGAAGTGAATGATATAATTAGCCCGTTGGATTAAGAACAGTAGCGAACAGTTGAGGGTCCGGAGCTTTCCGCAACCAAATCGTTGAACATAGCTAGAAAACAATGGAATTAATCGATGTTAGTGTATCGAGCTGGATGTTGGTAGCGCTGATAGGATCAATAGCCATTTAATTTTAACGTTTGAGTGAGCGCTGCCTGTTGAGGCTCAAACCCATGGAAACCGTGAGTATCGTTTAAACAATAGACTAATAATTCTTAGGGCTGTTGCCGTTTTGCCGATACTGCCGATATTGACGATACGATATCGTCGACGATATGATATCGGCATTCCAAATCTTTGACGATTGCCGTTTGCCGATATTTATCGTCGAGCCCCTGATCTGCCGATACGATATCGGCAGAAACGTCACGATATCGGCAAATCGGCAGAATAATTATGTAACATTTTCTCATTACACCTGGATGTCTATACACAATTGTATTATGCCTACGTAATCATACAATAACTCATTTATCGTACATGTCTCCCATGAGCATCAACATTCGCATGGTGTTGGCCTTCATGGAGTGCCTCCGAACACCGAGCAAGTCTCTCCCAGCACTAAACAATCTTTCCACTGCAACCTCGGAAGCTGGGACTGCTAAGTAATCCCTAGCCGCAGCGGCCATCTGCGGGTACTCATCTTGATGAGTACGCCGCCAATTACAAAGCCAGTTTGGATCTTTTGTGTCATTAACACTGACCACCGGACTCAAAGTACATGTCAATATCGGAGATAGGGCTACTAGTCTGACCTCGTGGCTGCAGCCTTTGCAGCATCCTAGACTCGACATCACTATCCTCGATTCTGTCTGCGGCAGAAGCTTGTCCAGCTGCGATTGGCAACCCCGGCCCCACAACAGTCAACGGGTACTGTTGATGGAGATTCTGGCGTATGGCTTGTAGAATCAGCCTACCAGGATTATTATCATCTCTTAATTCCTCCAAGATCAGATTGCCTTTTACTCGAGGATCCAGGACAAGAGCAGTATAGTACATATCAGATTCATCCATGAAACTATAGTACTTGTTATACTTCTTTATTCCTTCCTCAACCGCAAGTGCAATGTCTAGGTCAAGACCTGCAAAGCCATTCTTAGATTCAGAGGCATCATGGAGAAAATCGTGGAGCTCATAATATATAGGGACGGCAAGGCTGATCTGTGGCTTTCTCTTCGAAACGAACAGAGTCAGTTCGTTGAATTTCGAGAGCACTTTATGGATCTGCGTGAGCCGTAGCTAGCCAATCTTGAGTGGTGAATGCTGGTAGTTCAGTCTGTAGCTCTAAGAACTTGGTTATCTGTTGCCTTGCACACAAGCCATCGTTGAGCCTACGGAACGTTGAGTTCCAGCGTGTATCGACGTCATATTCGATATATTTGTCCGAGAGATCGTTGATCTTACAGACTTCATTCCACTTCTGCTTCCGTTGTGGTGTTCGATCGATCCAAAGAGCTAAGATACGGAGCCTTGCCATCGCTGTCTGAGTTCCAATAAGCTTGCCATCTCGTAGATTATCGCAAGCAGCGCTTGCTTCCTCGGCATTGCCAGACTTCAATGCGTGGAGTATATCTTTGACAATTAGATTCAAGATGTGAGCCAAACAACGGATATAGCTGTCCAGGCCTCGATATAAGAGAACCGAATCATTACTAAATCTCCTGGAAAGACTATGAAACAACTCAGAGGCCAGTGTCTCATTGTTACTAGCATTGTCTCCCGTAATCGTAATCAGATTAAGTTCAAGACTTAACTCTACAAGAGTAGCCTCTACAGCAGCAGCTAAATTCTCTCCACTATGAGTTCCATAGATCTCTTTAAAGTCTAGTACTTTCTCTCGATAATCGAATTCGTCTGTGATCCAGTGGCCAATTATACCAATAATAGGGAGGTGATTACTGCTTGTCCAAACATCGAGAGACAAAGCAATTGTTTTGCAAGTTGTGGCAAGCTCTTCATTCAATTTAAGGCGCTGTATATCGAAATCGTCTTTAAGCCGTTTCCGAAGTGTATGTCGAGAGGAGAATGGTAGTGCAATTCCCGGTATATCATGGAAGATCTGTTGGAATGTAGAAGATTCGATAGTCGTAAAAGCCTGTTTTTCTGCAACTATCCAGTGAATGAGGTTCTTTCCTAGTAATTGTTGGTGTGTTAGCTTCTCCTTGTTTACCCATAGACTAACGACGCTGGTTTGCTGCTTCTCTCCCGAATTCCGATCCTCAGCGCCTGGAGGATAAATAGAGTGTTTTGCAAGATGATTCTTCATATTGCTAGTGGAGCTTTGTCGTAGTGAATCTGCGGTTGTCCAACCACACTGCGAGCCTGTCTTATCGTCTATGTATGCACAACGAATCTCCCTATCTGTCAACCTCCTCTTATTTGTCTTCTTTACGATCCACTCCTTATCAATGGTCGTAGTCTCAAAGTAAGCCCATAGCCACTCAGTGACTAGTGCTGGCCGTTGGCGAACTGGACGGAATGTATTGCTTGCATGGATTGAGGATTCAGCAATCGTGGAGCTTGTTCCAAGCTCTAAGGATTGTGATGCCGATTCTGACGGTAAGATCTCGTCGTCAGGGATATTGATAAAGGCATCAATTCCTGATTGACTTGATACAGGGCCTGGCATCGATGATCTCGCGACTCGGTCTTCGGGTGCTGCTTCGTCATCACTGCCATCATTGAGGCCTCTGTAGTCGAGGCGCTTACCGCGAGTTGTCATCCTCTCAAAGGGAGGCATTGTTGCAAGATAAGAAAATATTACTACAATATTTTATAGATATGACGCAGTGTGAACAAAAGAAGGGATTGGAGAAACTCCGCGTGTCTCTTCTTGATTAGAGACTTACACGTTTCCGAGAAGATTACTTAGCCTTTATATACATTTAGAAGAACAGTACTAAACGCCTTCTCGGTACAATATCTGTCCGTGACCCGATCTGTCCGTGACCCGATCTATCCGAACAACCGTTTTACACGGTCGTTCTGTAGATACCGTCAGCATGACTCTTCTTGAGTAATCATGTTTCATCATCTAGGCTGTGTTAACGGCGACCATAGATCACGCAATATTTGCCTATTTTTCTTTTGGAAGGAAGGGTATCGCTACCCGCATTAGTTTCTTAATGCTCCCGTATACAGTAATCATACGTATCCAGATGTGGCATAGCCTTGGCTGCCACCAAGTCAACTACAGAGTCATCGCGTGAGACCGTTCCTTGAACTGCTGCGATGGTGCGGCTCAATCGGGTGGCGAGGAGTCACAAACCTTAGGATAGAATTACATCTCTCACTTTCAGATTGCCGCACACATTCAGTGTGACCCGTCGGCTCGTCTACATGAACGCTGAGTGTTTGTTAGCAGTTCTGGATAGTGAGTACTGGAGCCTTAGTGTATGAACAGTAGAGCATGTATACAGAATTACAGATTACATTATCATGCGTCTACGTAGAGTGTTGAGTTGTTTGTCTCAACAGCAAGATGACAAGGTGTTAATTGTTAAGTTAGCATTTGGGGTCATAGTACTATAGAGGCCGTGCTCAAAAAAAATTTCGTGTTCAGGGTATCAAAACTATTAGTCACTTAAATATCGGCGACGATAATCCGATATTGACGATATCGTATCGTCAATATCAGAACGTCTGCCGATACGATAGACGATAATTATCGGAAGACCTTAAGTTAGACGATGCCGATTGCCGATTTGCCCAAACCTTGCCGATATCGTATCGCCAACAGCCCTAATAATTCTGCATTCTGATTCTCGCCATTGACAAAAGATGCTGTAGAGGCTTAGAATGCCTCTGAGCGGACTGCTGTCGCACCAGGGATTAGTTGCCCGGGGTCAGACATAAATAAACTTCTGCGCGGATCATTAGTGAATGCATATTCAAAGTTTAAGGCGGAGTGACGTCGTTGATGAGGGCACATTGGCCGCAGCTAGACTACTTCTAGCAGCTGAACTACCGTAACGGTACTAGCGCCAAAGGGCACAATAGTCTCGTATTGTCACATCCAATTTGGAGTCCTATCGACGACGAATTCGTCTGCTTCGACGCATTATCCACGGTTCTCTGGCTTGGCATATGCCGGACTACACAGCACACGAGGCGGTGTTTTTGCGGCGTCGTGGGTATATAACTGCGCCGTTTCTCCCTTAAATATTGCCTGTGCTCTGGTGGTTTACACAATATCATTATTCCTAACTACCAACGATTCCGATTAGCATTAGTCATGGAAGACAATTTGGTTCTCGTGTCAGACCTCGTGCACGTCCGCAACATTCATTGCGGATCGTGTGTGAAAGCAATTTCAAGCATCCTAAATTCTCTCTCGCCGCCACCAGTCAAGGTCGAGACATCGATCGCTAACAAGACCGTTTGCGTCACGCATTCGGATGTCGTTACACGGACAGCTATTCGGTCAGCATTAAGGCATGGGGGATTCGAGCCAGTCAGTTCTGCGGAAGATGCCGAACACACGGATATATCCCTCGTGAAAGCCGCGTTTTCGTCAATGCCATTCCCGCTCAATCTTGCGCCTAATTGGTATCGGCGCCGACACCACCGGCAATATTGCGACGCGTGCCATACAGACCACGAGCCACTATTTCGAAGACAAAAGAAGAGCACGGATTCGGTCGCGATGACGAGCGTGAGCTCAGAGGAAGGACAAGCTACCGAATATCGGGCGCTCTTTTCGGTCGGTGGCATGTCGTGTGCGTCATGCTCTAACGCGATCACTGCAGCTGTGAAAGAGATCCCTGGTGTTTTGGATTTTAGTGTTGACCTTCTCGGAAATTCCGCCAGTGCAGTACTAGTTCGTCAGAACTTGGCGGATAAGGTTAAACAGGCGATAGATGATATTGGATACGACTGCGATGTAGTCGAGGTCTTGCCGGTAGGCCGCCCGAGTAGTGATCAACAAACCTGGAAAATCACGGCAATGATCGGTGGCATGACCTGCGCGGCATGCGTGAGTGCCCTTAACGAGGCTTTCAAGCAGCTGGATTTCGTCCTTGAGGCGAATATCACGCTGCTTACGAATTCTGGCACATTTATCGTGAATGATCCGAGCAAGCTGGATATGATTAGAGACACTATCGAGGATATCGGTTATGAGTGTAGTGATATATCCATAGTTGAGGATCGGTCTTTGGTGTTGACAAAGCGGTCTAGAACGGTCATGATTCGTGCCGATGGCATGTTTTGCGAGTAAGTTATTTTAGTGAGCATTTTGAAGTCAAATGTTAATTGGATGTAGCCAATGCCCTCGTCGTATTAATAACGCGCTCGAAGAGTACGGCAAGTCAGTCGAAATCCACTCCGGTCAGGTTACGTTGGACAACAACATCATTCGTCTGTCTTACGTCCCATCCGTTCCATCTGTCACACTTAGACGAATCATTGAGGATTTGTCTAGTCTTTCGTCCCAGTTCACGTTTACTGTCATACATCCTCCTACTTTAGAAGAACGCGCCCAACAAATTGCACTCCGCGAGCGCCGCCGCCTAGTGTTCCGCATGGTTCTCAGCATCGCGGTCGCGATTCCGACTTTCATTCTCGGAATCGTCATGATGATGATTCTTCCAAATTCAAATTACTACCATCAGTATGTGATGGAGCCAATGTGGGCGGGACGAGTCGGACGTGGTATTTGGGCGCTATTTTTTTTGTCAACGGTCGTGTATTTCTTTGCTGCCGATATTTTTCATGTCAAGGCAATTTATGAAATAAGGAGTTTGTGGAAGCCTGGCGTTCCATTTACCAGGCGGTTATTAAGATTCGGATCTATGAATCTATTGGTAAGCTATTTATGTATGCTCTCTTTCTTCTTGGAACTGAATAACACTTATTAGATGAGTCTCGGCACGTCCATCGCTTACTTCGCAAGTATTGCGCTTCTCGCGCTGGAAGCAGCTTCTAAGCCAGTGTCGTCCTCGATGTCGATGTCTCCCAACGAGTCATCTTCAAGCTCGGCGTCGATGGGTTCTGAAGGTTATTCGACCACGTATTTCGACTCCGTCGTGTTTTTGACCATGTTCCTTCTCGTCGGTCGTCTGTTAGAAGCGTATTCCAAGTCGAAGACAGCGTCAGCCATCTCGCTTTTGGCCAACTTGCGACCTAGAACTGCACTCTTACTTGACCCTGCTACAGACAAAACTGAAGAAATTGGAATCGACTTTCTCGAAACTGGCGATACAGTCCGTGTGCTCTCCGGCATGTCACCGCCAGCCGACGGTGTTGTTATCTCTGGCATAGCTGAATTTAACGAGGCAGCACTCACTGGAGAGTCGCTTCCTGTGGACAAGCACCCGGGCGACAAATTATTTGCTGGCACTTCACACTCTGGTGGGGCCGCGATCTCAATGAGGGTGGAATCTCAAGAAGGCGACTCGATGCTTGATCAAATCACCAACATCGTGCGGCAAGGACAGATGAAGCGAGCCCCGATTGAGCGTATTGCGGACGTGTTGACGGGGTACTTCGTTCCTTCGGTCACGCTCATTGCGACCATCACCTTTGTGCTCTGGCTAGGGCTTGGCGAGGGAGGTGTCTTGCCTGGGGATTATCTCGACATTGACATTGGTGGATGGCCAGTTTGGTCGCTTGAATTTGCTATCTCGGTCTTTGTTGTCGCGTGTCCTTGCGGAATTGCACTTGCTGCACCTACAGCAATGTTTGTCGGTACCGGCATAGCAGCAAAATACGGTATTCTTCCCCGTGGTGGTGGCGAGGCGTTTCAAGAAGGCGCGCAGGTGGATGTGGTAGTGTTTGATAAAACTGGCACATTGACTGAAGGTGGTGCACCTAAGATTACTGACACCATGTATTTGTTGGAGGAGTGCAAGCCCGTTGCGATTCAGATCGCGCGTGATTTGGAACTGAATTCGACGCATCCTCTTGCCAAAGCCATTCTCGACTACGCAGAGCAGGAGAACGACGTGACTGATTCTAGCGAGCCGAGTTCTGGGACCCCGTCCGAGTCTGAAACGGAGAAAGTCGAGCTGGATGAGAAGATGGTTGAAGCCAATGATAGCACTATAGTGGGCGCCAAGATTAAAGAGAAGGTTAACTATCGAGTGCGTCTTGGTCCCGTCAAGGTTTCTGATATCACGGAGATTGCAGGTCGAGGATTGAAAGGTCGTCTCGTTAATTCGTCAGCAAGGACGGTGACTGAGGCACGAGACGATGACATTTTGGAGGCGATTATTGGAAACGAAAAGTGGATGGCCGAGAATGGCGCTCTTCTGGCGGAAGACGAATCGGAAGCGATGAGGTCGTGGAAGGAAGAGGGCAAGTCAGTTATCCTGCTTGCGGTCCGTCGATCCACAGATGCGGAGAAGTTCACTGTTCTTGCTCTATTTGCCGCTGCGGATCCACTGCGTCCTGAGGCAAAGTACGTCATAGAGCAACTCCACAAGCGAAATATTCAGACGTGGATGATCTCCGGCGATAACGAAATCACGGCTAAAGCTGTCGCGCGTCAAGTCGGAATCGATGCCGGGCATGTTATCGCTGGTGTGCTCCCGCAGGAGAAGGCAGATAAAATTAACTGGCTCCAGAAGACAGCATCAGTGGGATCGCACAGCAGCGGACTGCTATCGGGCCGATACAAGAAGGCACGCTCGATAGTGGCAATGGTCGGCGATGGCATCAACGACGCTCCGCCTCTTTCAGCGGCGGACGTTGGCATTGCAATCGGATCCGGCTCCGAAATCGCGCTTTCGTCTGCAAAGTTTGTGCTGATGTCGTCGCAGCTAACGCAGATCCTCACTCTGCTCGACATCTCCAGTCTCGTTTTCCGACGTGTTAAGTTCAACTTTTTGTGGGCTGGAATTTACAACATCATCGGAGTGCCGATCGCGGCGGGTGTCATATATCCCGCCAACCATGCGCGGCTGGCGCCAGCATGGGCAAGTTTGGCGATGGCATTAAGTTCGGTGTCGGTTGTGTGTTCCTCGTTAGCGCTGAAATTGTACAGACCGAGGAAATATAAATTCTAAATTGTATGAGCAGTTATGTGATTGTCTGTCTCGGTGTGCTTGTTTATGCAGGTCCATAATCAAAGGTTGCAAATTGTACGATTTCATGACGGAGATAATATGCGGCGGTAATACAAAATTGTGACAGGCAGACATAAAAAATACGACGACGCAAAGTCTCTCACGCACAATTCACAAATATAAATACAAATACATGTCACAATTAAGCAGCGGCGATTGGCCGTCATCATTAAAGCTGCATTCCAGAACGTCAGGAACAAGGTTGGGGGTCAGCGTCTGCCTTCCCGTCTCAGGTGCAAAGGACCAACAAATGGGTGGGAATTTTATTCCCGAAGATAAATAGTATGCTATATCTCTGGTGTAATTCGCGGATATGCAATATAATAAGACGTTCACATTATTGCATTCATATGTCGACGAAGTATTTATTTACAATTGCAAAACGATTGTTCGGATCGTTCGCTGACGTAAACAGCCTACTGAGATCTGAGAGCTTCTATGCGACTAACGAGGTTTCCAGATTAGAATTAGAGTGTGCCTGGCATTTCCGACACGGCTTTCCAGCTTTCGGCCCGGGAGGCTCTCCGAGACAAACAGGACAGAGTTTTGATTGGCTACCCCTTGTGGCTGCCTTGCGTCGCATTAGGCCTAGTCTAGCATAGCGCAGTTAACGACTGACGCGAATCTTACCTGCGGTTGCCGCGCCAACGGGTTCGAGTGGCAGCAGTTCAACAACACGCGGCACGATGAAGTCATCACATTTGCCTAGCATGCAAGAGCCCGGCCGCCCCGCGAACTGTGTCTATTTCTAACCTCCCAACGGGCCGCCTATCACCACCACCAGCCCTCCAGTTGGAAATCCTGATCTTCTGTCCTTGCATTGCCCCTCTCTGCGTAATCTCTGATCCCTTGCAGAAGATCTAGCAAGGCTGTTCAAAGTTTAGAATACTTCGCAGAGCGAACGGCCGCTATAATCTCAATATATTCTATTAATTACTTCCATAGTGCGCTCCCTCAATCTCGAACCTTCGTTTTGCCCCATTTCCACGATCGACTGCGCCAGGACGCGACCGCCTCCTATTAGAAGGTATCGTGATCTCTGTGTCATTCTCCACGGCAGGTACTGTCGTTGCTTGAAGTTCCTTGCAACAAAAGTTCTGACGCTGTTGCGATCAGGCGGACAGCTTTCTAGAAGTTGATGGAATTCCTGCTCTCCTCTGCATTCGACCAGATCTCATCCTACGACCCTGCCTCAATCCGAAGGGGCCTCCGACATATAGAAGGTCTTCTAGCTCATCTCTGTCGCCCGTATACGTCCGCGTCGACCTCGCCGTCGCCGAGCAAAAGTGATAGGCCGTCGCCAGGAGGGATCGACACTCGCGTCGCCGATGATCCAGCCTACCGAGAGTTTCTGAGGTTGCAGGAAGGATTCGAATGGAATCGTAAGTCTTTCGGCGCGTTTGTCAATGCGGCATTGGTAGCTTATTAGGTGCAGTTGCACTTCGCCTGGTTGCTTGTCTAGAGCGGTTACTAGGACAGGAGTCTAGTGAGTCATTCCACATATAGGTAATCCTGCCTGACTGCTAACCCAAGTGGACGATCTGACGACGTTGTTAATACTATCGACTCTTGATTTACTGCAAGGTGTGCTTCTCGTTCATCCGCCCAGTCGCCGCGTGTTTGCTCGCGAGGTCAATATGACGATCTTGTTGGATCTGCTTGAGCCTCGGTCCTCTCCGGCTGCTATCCAGGGTGCTACAGTGAACACGCTTGTGTGTGCTCTGGTTGAGGAGTGGCCGAATGTTCGGGTATGTTCGTTCCGACACACTGCAGAGGAAATATACTAACTGTTTCAAGACGTTCGAGGCCCTCGACGGCTTGGAGAGTATATGCACGCTTTTCAAGCGTAAAGACACAGACAAAGAGGTCAAGCTCAGAATCCTCGAATTCCTGTTCTTCTACCTGATCCCCGAGCCGCAAGCTACACAATCCTCATCATCCCCGACGTCACATCATCACGCTAAAAAACACGCGTCCCCCAGTGACGACGGCTGGTCCGGTAGCTCAAATGACTCTGACCACGGGCATGTCGTCAGAACGACTCAAGAAAAGCAGCGTATGCTAGGGAAATACCTCAGTAACGTCGAGAGTCTTGTGAACGAACTTCGGCAGAGTCAGCCATTTGGCAACTTGGTGATATAATGATGACAATATTGTTCTGCAGAAATACTTTTTGGGTTTGTTTTGAATTCGGTCTCAGTGTATGTCTTAGTACTTCTCGGGATTTTATTGGCGTTTTGATGGTGATACGCTTTGAATAATGTTCTCTGCTGTATTGCGATGGTAATGATGCAAGTATAGTTTGCACGGGTATAGTGTTTGGACATACTCTCAATGCCTTTTTAATGAGTTGCATACTAGGAGCGATAATGATTTCTAATACGATCTTTAATGAATGGCAATAAATATGAGCTATCAAGTGCCAACACAGAAGTGAATACTCGCGATGAGACAGGCAGAAAGTGCTTTGAGTGTGAGGCTTTTGTGGCAAATGGCAATATATCATTTTAAAATAGTCCTAGTAAGATGAGAACTGCAGTTTAACAAGATACTGCAGCGAACTTCCTATTAAACTGAACAAATACCATCGTTGTAGAACAAGCGGACCTTGATTTTTATGGAGATGTAATATCCGCTTACCTTGTGTATTAGTGCAAACAGATGCATCAAAGGAATCAACAATCTATGCATAGTGCAATAGGAGATGCAGAGTAACGTCATCTCCAGCTCTTTGCCTGCTAGGTGACACTGGCAAGCTGTCGCCACCTAGGCTGTTAGTGCAAAGGGAGATGCGTCAACTAACGTCCGCGTGAACCTTTGCTCGGCACATGGGTGTAACATATCCGGCATTACCCTGTAAGGGTGGAACGCAGTCATATTTTAATTCTTGCTCGTAAGTTACACCGCTATAACTAGCAATCAACGACCAGGACCCCATCCACGGGTCTTTGAACCCGGATCTAAGTTAAGCTTCACATAGCCTTCAGATTGCAACTTGGGCGTAATACCGTAACTTTTTTCCATTTTTTAATTAAATGGATCTAATTAATGTGATGCAATTCACTGACTGGGATGGAAGTTCATTTGAAACCGGAATCGCGTATTTCCCGCGGCTGCTATATCATCACAGGCAAGGAAAATAAGATCGAATTGGGAGCTAATCGCGGAGCTCATCGGATAAGCAATTGCGCCGTGATCTGGTGACAGTAACGTAAACATATTTGATATCCACGTGTACTGAACGTGTGCAGTCATTGGAAAGGAAGCGGCAGTTGAATGCGCTGTTTTATTAGCATCTGAACCAGGCGTAGTAACCAATACGCGAGCACATGCCGGATCGGGCAGGAAGTAGGACGGTGTACATAGTAGAGGCACAGAACCAAGTTTGCCAAGTGCGCAGCCCAGAAATACCGAGATAGAGAAGAAGACAGAGATGGCTTTGGTAAGCAGGAAACGTTGAGTGCAGGTCAACGCAATTATACCGCGATTAGTGCCTACGAGACATAGTTAGCTCGGATCGGTATGTGAAACTTGACGGACGCATGGCAGACGGATCGTGTAGATGGATAGCACGGTTGATGAGCTGTTTGTGGGGAAACTGCTAGCGAAGTAGAATTAACGAGCCGCACGTCTAAGGATGCAAAGAAATCGCCAGTAAGAGACCGCACGTGCTTCGCGCTATCTAACCGCCATCACGAATCAAAACTTCGCGTCTCGTTCCCGTGGCTACCATAAATGGCTTGCCTAGTCCAATCACGCGACTGGCGGCCCCGGCAGGTCAGGCACAGCAGGACGAGGCCATCTATATAGTTGCTTGCTTGGCGGGCTTGTCCTGCCTTGGTTTTGTCGCTGGCTGCTTCACACTTTCTCCGCCAGCCTCGATATGCCCAGCCCCGGCAATGTTCAGAAAGTCGCCGGTCTTGTGCTGGTGTGACAACGTCGGCACATACGTGCTTCTTCGATCCCAGTCTGGCCGCTCCATTTACGTGTCCGGGCACCTCTCAGCAAGCGTGTGTCTGGTCCGCTCTTCAGGTTGGTCCGTAACTGCATCCGCCAATTTCGCCTGATCCTGTTTCATCCTATTCTGTCGGGTAGCCTGGTAAACACGTGGTCTTAGTGATACCCTTGAACTCCAACTTGACAACTCCCAATCTGACATCCTCGGTAGTCGTCCGCCAAACTGAGTCCGTTGCGCATTTACTTTGGGGGCATATAATTGTGGAACTGAAATAATGTTTCAACATTATTCGACCTGTTTCGTTAAATGGTTGAAAACTTAGTTGCGAGTAGAAAATGTGCGTTGTTGATGTTTAGGTTCGGCCTGGAGGGTACAGTTTTAATCGTGCGACACGGGATTATGATTCCGCCTAAACCTTTATCCACACAATATTGCGATCGTCAGTTTCCGTTTTAGCTTTGAGAGTGGCCTCAAGAGGCCTCGACTTGACAAATGCCTTACTCCAGTCCGCCAATTGGACGGTAGGCTGCGGCAGGACTGTGCTCAGGATTCGCTGTTGTTGTCTGTCGTCTCTGTATTTGGCTCTCGGCACGATCTGTCAACGGCAACTCCGGTCTACATATATTTTAAATATCCCTTGCTGAGCTCCCTTGCATTATCTTTAATTCCAGTCGCAACGACAAGCACCGAACTTCTCTCATCAAGCAAGATCCCTCCACGTCGGCAATGAAGGTCTCCACCACTATTATCTTCTTAGTCGCTATAGCCTTGCCCATGATCCATGCGGCTAAACCAAAGAACTACGTGTTTTTCCTTCCCGATGGGTATGGACCTGCTTCTGAGACCTTTGCTCGTGACTATGCCAACTACGTCGATAACGCAACCGTCAAGCTTGCCGTCGACGATCTCGCTATTGGCCTCGTCCGAACCAAGGCCTCGGACACACTTGTCACCGACTCCGCCGCTGCTGCCACTGCTTACGCCTGCGGTATCAAGACCTACAACGGAGCCATTGGTGTCGACGACGACTATCTTCCATGCGGTACCGTTCTCGAGGCGGCTAAGGTCCGTTGATTAGTTTGAGGCGCGTGCGCATCTTGTGTTCTGACTCGATCTTCAGCTCAATGGCTATCTTACCGGTCTGGTCGTGACCTCGCGTATCACCCACGCATCGCCTGCCAGTTTCGCTACTCACGTCTACGACCGCGATATGGAGGCTGAGATTGCTGATCAGCTCGTCGGCTATTCCCACCCTCTTGGCCGTGTTGTGGACATCATGATGGGTGGAGGCAAGTGCTTCTTTCTTCCCCAGTCCGATGAGGAATCCTGCCGTGAAGACGATGTTGACCTGTGGTCTATTGCCGAGAATACTTACGACTGGACCATGGCATCCTCGCGTGAGGCTTTCGACAACCTTCGCAACGGCGAGAGCGGTGATCTCCCCTTCGCTTTCATCCCCACCAGTAGTAGGTAGCCTGAGCATTTATACCATAATTTGCTGACAGAGCATTAGGCCATATGGCTTATGAGGCTGACCGTGATCCTCAGAGGGAGCCTTCTCTCACTGAAATGGCTATCACCGCCCTTAATCTCCTCGATCGCAAGGCCAAGGAGCAGGAGACTGGCTTCTTCCTCTTTCTTGAGGCATCCCGTATCGACCATGCCAGTCACGGCCACGACCCTGTACGTTCATATCCACAGTACCACGTGTAGATATCGACTAACGTTTACAGATTGCCCACTTGTTCGATATTCTCGAGTACAACCGTGCCATGCTTGCCGTCAAGCAGTGGATTGATGACCACGGCGACACTGCACTTCTCTCTGCCGCTGACCACGAGTGCGGTGGTCTTACCTTGGGTGTTCCTGACTACGCATGGTATCCATCCGTGCTTACGCATGCTGAGCACACTGCTGAGTACTATGCTGCCATTTACGAGTATATCGTCCATTTCAACTCTACTGAGGCTCAAAGGGAATCGTATGTAAGTCTCAACCCGAGGAATATGGTCACGTGCTAATATCAGAACAGTGTGATCGTCGACAAGGTTTTTGGCGACTATGGAATCTACAATGTCACCCCTAAGGAAATAGTTGGCCTTGTCACCGCTAACTCTGCAGCTATCTTCCTCGGTGAACTGCTCTCCTCTCGGGCAGGCATTAACTGGTCTACTCTCGGCCACACCGCCGTCGACGTCACCTTGTTCGGCTACGGTCTTAACACCGAGAAGATGGTTGGCAACTACGAGAACATCGAGGTCGGCCACTTCATGACCACCGAGCTCGGGCTCAAGCTCAAGGACGTGACCGAACAACTGCAGTCCAACGAGCCTTTTGTGACGTCGATCCAGCCTAACGTAAATGCCAAGAAACTCCTGAAGCGATTCCAGCTCGAGCACGAGCACGACGTAATGCAAGCGCGCACCCACAAGCACTGAGAGTTATGGCGGAGCGAATAAAACTATGATGATAAAACGGAAGAGCTTACTTATTCTGGATTATAATTTTATAGAATGATTTATGCCCTACTCAGCAACAAAAAATTTGGGTTGGTGAGAAGAGCTCGTCCCGTTCGATGTCGCTGGTTGGGTTAGACTTTTTTGTGTTCATTCGACTTTGTGACAATTTACATGTAGCAGACTAATTTTAATGCTGGTATCATCATTCTAATTTTCTTATTACGAAATATCATTGGGTATGAGGGCCTGATGCGCGGCTGTCGTAGGAGAGCTGTAAAATATACCTCTGTATTGCTCTAGTTGTACAGTACGCAATTTTGCTAAAATCTGCCATGCTGTCAGCCATCGACCATGGACCCTAGGGTGGTGGACCGTGCCACCCTAATACCCCACTAAACGAGTTTCGACTGAAATCTGACAGTTGCACGACGAAAACTACAACGAGTCCGATAGCCCATTCAATCGAGATTTCAAGGTCACAAATGGCAAGTTCACTGAAGTGCAAAAATTTACTTCCGGCCAGTGGGGAATGGAAGAACGATATTCGGCGATATCTATCCGAGGACGTTCCCGCATTCGACGTTGGCGGTTTCGTGGTCGGCGACGAGGTCAAGAGTGCGACTGTGAATGCAAAGCAATCGGTATGATTCAATTGTTACGACGTTGTTTGGATATGCATGTAGAAATTTAATGCGGAATTTAGGGCGTATTGGCTGGTGTCCCCTTTGCGCAGGAATTAGCTGACCAGACAGGTCTTACGATCGAATGGTTAATTGAAGAAGGCGCGTTTGTCGATGTTCCGAGCGGAAGTAAAGTCCCTGTCGCGCATGTGTCTGGACCTGCGAATAACTTACTCCTCGTGGAGCGTACATTACTCAACATTCTTGCCCGCTCGTCCGGAATCGCTACGAAGTACGCCAATTATTTTAAAAATGCTTGTCAATGGTTGGAAGATGGCTGAATGGGTGGGTGCTAACGACAGTAGATCACGTCGGATAATCACTCTTGCGCGCGAAGCAGGGTTTACCGGAATTATTGCCGGTACCCGCAAAACCACGCCCGGCTTCCGGCGGATCGAGAAGTACGCGATGCTCGTCGGCGGCGTGGACACGCACCGGTACGATCTCTCGTCGATGGTCATGCTCAAGGACAACCATGTCTGGGCGACGGGTTCGATCACGAGAGCCGTGCACGCGGCCCGTTCGGCCTGCGGGTTCTCGACGAAGATCGAGGTCGAGTGCCAGTCTGAGGCGGAAGCAGACGAGGCGATCGAGGCGGGCGCGGACGTTATTATGCTGGACAACTTCACAAATGATGGGTTAGTTGCTGCTGCGCAGAGTATCAAGTCGAAGTGGTTTGCAAAGAAGCATTTCCTGTTGGAGTGCTCCGGTGGGTTGCGCGAGGAGAATATTCGGTCCTATTTGACGAATGCAATTGATATTTATAGCACGAGTAGCGTGCATCAGGGAACGGGCGTTGTTGATTTCAATATGAAGATAGACCACTAGAGCTGTAATATTGCAAAATTAGGAGCTAAAATTTTAAGTCTGTGTTTATGTTTTGCATTTCTCGTTCCCAAGATACATCCTGATCCCAATCCCATAATGCGCAATCCCAGCAACAACAAGCCCTGTAAACAAACTCCGAATTCCGTACATAGGAAACCAACAAAAGTCTATATCCAACCACTAATAACAATCAAAAGTCCACGTGTACGCCAAATCGACTCATATCGACTCAAATCGAAGAAATATTCAAAGTTCTCATATCCCTCGCAGCTAATACCATCGGAGTATTGCTACATTTGGCGTTAGTACATGTTGCCTCTATAGATTTGGCGTGAACCGTACCTGCGTATAAGTCTAATTGTTTTACTACCGTATTTACTGATAATCGGCCCTCCTGCATTATCATAGGACGTAACAAGGTGCGGATTATCGAAGAAATTCTTGGAAGCGAAATATAGCTCGACCACCGTCAAGCTGTCCGGCAGTGCCTCAAAAAACTCGACTGGGGGACGGCGGAATCCTTTGAGACTGACAAACTCCAGATCAGTACATTCTCTCAGGGTAGGGTACCATGACTTCTGCCGAACGGGGGAAAATAGATCCAGATGTAGTATCAGTCGCTTTACTGTCGTTGGCGGATGTGATGCTAGATTTTTTAGACGCTCGGAAACTGTAAATGTTAGCTCGCCGCCAATTGGCATTAACAGGTTCGTGACTTACATGTAAATGCTTCGCTCTTTATGGTATAATGAACATTCAACACCTTCAAGTTTCTAAACAGCGACATATTGAATGGATAATCCCACTCGCAATTCAATATCTCCAAAACGTTAACCGTATTAAGCAACGGCACCGCGCGCTCCTCGATTGGATACTCGCACTGCAACCCGAAATAATCCAGCTGCAACTCTTCGACGGCCTTGAACGCATGCAGGTCCGCCACGTCAAATAGCGCAGTCCTGCTACTAGCCTGGCTCGATATCAATTTCAGCTTCCGGATATTAGTGTTGGGCGAGAGATATTGCAGCCATTTGGACGAGCCAGACAGCGTTAGTTGGAGGAAACATATGTTGAAGCATTTCTCGAGCACGTCTTGGAGAACTTCTGATCTGTGCCATTCACCCCAGCTAGACGGAATTGTAATGCTGAATGATGTAATGTATGGTATTAATGGATACAAACTCGTCTGGATCTTCGCGTGGAATATGTCCAGCAGGTGCCAGCTTACAGTCACCTCTGAAATCATGAATTGTTGGCCCTGCACACCGCGATTGTCAGTACCCAATGACCGCCAAATTGCAATCCTGCTGTAGATTACGGAAACTCACTATTGCATGCAAACGCTTGCAGGTAAACGCCAGCGATAGCAGATCTTTCTTGGAAGACTGGTGCAGCTCGCTGAAGATCTGGATCAGGATCTCCTGCGGCAACGCATTGAACACACAACCTGGAACCATTTTCCGGACTGCTTGTCTGCCTGTGTTTCGCAAGCGCAGTATGCTGGTTGCCCTTGGTGGAAATTAGATCTACCGTTGGACGCCCGGCGATAGTTGCCGTTGGGACTTACACGTAGCGCCGTTTCTTTCCGATCAATCCCCACCAAAGACTTCCAGGGGACACGGAGATTAATCTACAAAGCACTATCCTAAGGCTTGAATCCTTGCATCTCGCTGTGAAATGCAACTCCAATCACTAATGAATGAATCCGAACCTCCCAGATCTGAGTATGTCACGTCTAATAATAGTTGCATCGTGTCGCATCACATATATAGGATGGCGCGGGATTAGGTATCGGCAATAAAAACAGAAAGCAGGCCATTTTAAATACGGTATTCCAACAATAACACGAAACACGATATTAGCCGATGCCCACCCGCCTTTATACCTACGCTAGCCAAGTAATCTTAATTCAATAGTTGCAAACATGATATTGAACGCAGCGATTAATGCTCAGCCACACTTCAGTCATAAGTCTCAAATTCCAATTAACGTCCAAAAATTGGAAGCTGACGTGTATTACGTGAACAGTTGAAAATTATCTGTAATGTTGAATTCGGTGATGGCCCGGGCAATAATTGGCTAGGTGAGGAGCCCGCTTGGATCACCATGAAGGCCAATACAAGCCCGAACATTGATGCAAACAACTTAATTAGAAAACAAGTCTATTATTCCATTCTAATCCACTTTATAACCGGTCATATTTATATATAACTCACAGCGCTCTATTTTGTGCAACCTCTCGGAAAGACAATGTTAAAATAAAAATTGACACCAATGAATTTAAACGAAATGAAACCCGACACATGAAACAAAAAGAAAATATAGAAACAAAAACCCATGTCTAAAACTCATCGTCCGACGACTCATACGCATCACCCAATTTCTTCTTTTTAGCCATACGCTCTTTCTTCTTCTTTCTTAGTTCAGCAGCGCTAAGCTTCTTCGCCTTCTTGGTGGTCTCGATCTTGTTACCCATAGCGTCGAACTTGTCCTCCTCGTCGCCATCCTTGGCGTCGAGACGAGGACCAGAGCCCTGGCCCTGAACCCAGTTGTGACCAGAAGGTGTCATCTTACCGTCTAGGACAGCCCAGACTTCCTCAGTCAAGTCCTTAGTGAACTCGGCGGAGTGAGTGATGATAACGATACCACCCTCAAAAGCTTTGAGAGCCTTGGAAAGAGCACCGAGAGAATCTCTGTCGAGGTAGTTGGTGGGTTCGTCGAGGACGATCAAGTGAGGTCGCTGCCATGTGCAAGCGGCAAGGACAAGCTTGACCTTCTGCCCACCAGAGAGACCGCGGATACGAGAATGCGAGACAAGCTCAGCTTCAAGACCCAGCATAGCACAGTGAGCCTCGATCTCCTTTCGGGTAAGAGGACGGAACTGACCGGAAGCAAGGGCCTCCTTCATATCAACTTCGGCAACCATCTTGGCGTGGGTCTGGATAAGCTCATTACGCGGGATCCAGGAGTTGTCGGCACTCAACATTGGAATCCATCGCTCGTTCTTCTGGCCAACGTTCTCACCAAGGACGAACGTGCATTCATACTCGTACGTGTTCTTGAATTTCCTTCGGGCTTGGACACTAACAACTCGTCTTGGTGTACCGTCGATCTTGTAGATGTGGTTCATCGCCTCCTCATCCGATTCGTTGATAATTCTGTTGGCACGGTCCATGGTCTCACGGTCCTCACCAGTCTGGAATCGCCACTGGATGTACTCGGAGGGAGTCTTATCGAGATGCTGATCGATGTGAGCGAAAGCATGCTGCTTGATGTAGGCGATACGACAGTTCTCATGAACGTAGACCTCACCAGCAGTCGGCAGGAGCTCACCGGTAAGGACGTTGATCAAGGTAGACTTTCCGGCACCGTTGGGGCCAATGACGGCAATACGAGAAGAGAGAGAGCACTGGAAGGTAATGTCCCGGATCTGGGGCTTGGAAGTGCCAGGGTACTGGAAGGTCATGTTGCTGACCTTGACGATAGCCTTCTGCTTAGTCTTGACACCCTCCAAGAAACCGGGCTCAGGGAACTTAAACTCCATCTCGGAGGCACCGAGTTCGTAGTAGGACTTGGCAGAAGGAACCTTCTTGACGAATTCAGAAAGGTTGCCCTTGTACTTCTTCAGCTTGAATCGCTCTGAATATTAATTAGCACCTGTCATTTAACAAATACGGAAAGCCCAAATACATACCGTAGTGGATAATGAACTCGACGACGTGATCCAAGAAACCAGAATCGTGAGAGACAATGATAGAAGTGACACCACAGGTGATGAGGTAGTTCTCCAACCAGGCGACGTTAACGGTATCCAGATGGTTCGTTGGCTCATCGAGCAAGAGAATATCAGCCTTCTTCAAGACAGCACGAGCCAAGGCGAGCTTCATCTTCCAACCACCAGAGAGCGAAGCAATAGGCATATTGATCATCTCCTCGGAGAAGCCGACATCCTTAAGAGCCTTGACAGCCTCCTCGGTACCGCTCAGAGCGACCTCGGGATCAGTAGCGACGAAATCAACGACGGAAGTGTCGGCGTGGGTACCATCGATATCGTGCTCCACATAGACGGTCTTGCACTCCTCCTGGGTAGGGAAACCTTCGACCTGGCCATTGGCAATGGCACGCATGAGGGTAGACTTTCCGGAACCGTTAGGACCGCAGAGACCATAACGACGGCCTCTCTTCAAACGAAGCGCAGTACGGTTAAGTAAGATCTTGGCACCATAAGCAAGAGAGAACTCGCAGTTGCAGAGGTCCTCTCCCTCCTCCTCTTCCTCCTCCTCGACAGCCTGGCCAGGAATGTTGGCAATTGACTTCCTGCGGTAACTGTCGACGATAGTTTTAGCCTCGTTCTCATGAAGGAAGCTAGTGAGGTAAGGAGTGAGACCTTCAGTCCAGGTGATGGCCTCATTGTTCCTTTCGTCGACGAGGGTACCAGCGATAGCAGCAACGTACTCCAAGACTGGCGCGAACTTCTTGTCGACCTTGACGTCCTTGAGAAGAGTTTTGAGAGTATCCAGGCAAACCTTGACATCACCGGCCGTAGAAACATCAGGGATCTTGCCGTCCTTCACATCGCCGACACGGGTAAGAGTGTTTAGACCCCGTAGAGTAACTTCACGGGCCTCGGGATCGGCAATGTTGTCGTAGTTGCTCTTCAGGCCAGGCATAAGCTTGGGCAAGAAAGGAGCGACGATCTGGGGATCCTCGACGAGCTTGCACATGTTGTCTATAATAACGGCGGCCTTTCGCTTGATGGTAGTGTCACGCTCTGCGAGACCGCGGGAGAGAAGGGGAACCATGATGGAGAGGGTACCAGATGTGACCTCCTGGACGAACGTGGTAGCACCGAGCAAGTGAACAGTCTCGGGAACCTCGGTAGGCTTGGCAATACACTCGATCAAAGAAGGAATGAACTTCTCGATATCCTTGTTCTGAATAGTCTCGGTAGCCTTCTCCATCGCAAGCCGCGCGACCTTCTTGACATCGGCCTTAGTATCCCACATAGCCTCGGACAGCAGGGGGATGAGCTCAGGCATTCTCAAGGCAACCTGTCCTGGAGCAGTTTCAACGACGGCAACAATAGCAGCGAGGGCAGCAACCTTATCTTGCCATTTAGTGGTAGTCGCAACGACCTTGGATAGGATGGGAAGGATGAACTTGACGGAGTTGGGGTTGATGGCCTTAGAAACAGCAACAGCGGTAGGTTCGGCGAGCTGTTTGACGGGCACGATCTTGTCAGACGCCTTCTCGAGAATGGAGGGAATGAGAGCGATGATGTAAGGCTCGAGCGATGGCGTGAACTGCTTAATTGCGATGGCCTTGAGGCCCTCCAGGGCGTTCTGTCGGGCAACGGCGTCCTTCTTGCTGTTGAGAGCAGCCTTGAGCGAGTCAATCACACTGGTTGGAACATCATGATCCTCGAGGGGAGCGCTGATGAGTGTAGCGAAGTTGGTGGCAGCAGCGGCACGATCGTCGGGGGTGGTGGCGACGGTGAGCTTAGACAAGAGCTCAGTGAGAGCCTTGACGGAAGACTTGGCCTCGGCAGCAGACATGTTTGTTCCGCGAACGGTGTCTTCTGTTGCGGGGGGGTGTTAGTAGGCGAATTGGAGTAGGAAAAGGGGTGATAGACCAGGCAAGAGATCGATCAAGTGAACAACGAACAAGAAGAAGAATGCTACCACTTACACAAACGGCAAAAAGCCGGATTCAAAATATAAAAATTAACCAAGAAAAGCTGCGCCTCTATTCGACAAGGAGTAGAGACACGGTAATATATAAAAAAAAGAAATAAAGGGAGAGTAGTGGAGAGGTTAAGAGTGGCAGAGAGAAAGGAGGGAAAAGAAAAAATTTTGTAGCGACGGTTTTAAAGGGCACTCGATGTATCGGATGAACACTACTTTTCGTAAGTTGGCCCCCGTGGGAGTTGCTACAAAGAGGGTGCCGACGAAGGTTAGGGTCCGATAACCCACGCGGCGCTCGCCACTCGCCTCATCCGTTGCGGCTGCGGTGTGTATGTGGCGCAGCTATCCAAATGCATGCACATTTGCGCGCGTAAATGGAGCGAAAGGCGGGTTTGCCACGGAGGTGAGACTGGTGGGTGGCCGCCGCCACCAGTTTCTCTTCGCAGTTCTTTCAGTGTTAATTTTTGTCTTCGCCACGCGACGCCGCCTGCCCCACAAACGCGCCTCACGTTCTCCCACAGCCGCCACTGCCCCCGTCCGGCTGATTCCCGATTTGCGACCTTGCTGGTCGGTCGTCTTATATCAAACTGTGTATCTGTAGTAGAAGACCGATGCGGCTACGGTTTGAACTGTGGCTGATATTTACCACGTGGCAAAATATTGCAAATAAGCACGCGTCTAGCTAGATGATATAAAATTGATTACACATTAAATTTGCTGCACGCGGAGGGTCACTCTATAATCTTGATCGCCGTCTTACCTGTCAGCCCCTTGGCTTCGTATACCTCAGTAAATGCCTTCTTTACTCCTTCAAAGTCCGACAATGGCACGACTTTTCCGACGACAGCCTTGAGCTTGCCTTCTTCCGCCCATTGTTTGAGATCCAGCAATTGCTCCTTGGTAGGTACCAACACAACTGAGTCGTAGTTCACGCTGTATCGACTGGCCCTATACTGGGAGATCTTGAAGGCCATGTCGAGCATTGAGCAAAACCAGCTTGGAATGGATGGGAAGAGGCCTTTAAGATTCTGGCCAGATGGGAGGTTTATGATTGAGATAATCCATCCCCCAGGCTTCATAAGGTGCAACTGCCTATTGTTAGAGGACGCCGAAAAAATTAGACCACCAATGCACATACGTAGGACAAGGCTTCCCCGACTGTGTCGTAAACAACGTCTAGAGAGCCTTTGGGAATAACCTTTCCGGCAGCTGTGGTCTTGTAATCGATTACTATGTATCCATTAGCACCATAGAATAATAGTCATCAGGACTCAGGCAACTCACCCTCGTCGACAACACCCTCTCCCAACAGCTCAGAAACTCGCGCAACCTTGGACGTAGAAACTGTAGTAATCACCTTCGCGGCGCCGAAGACATTCTTCGCCATCTGGCAGGCCGCGGATCCAGTCCCGCTGACTACATCACGTATCAGCACACCTCAATTCGACACTAATCATCGACAAATACTCACGTCCACCAGTCACGAAAACCGTCTTGTCCTGAAGGCCGCCCTTGACAGCCAGCAAACCTTGCAAAGACGTGAGAGATGCCAACGGCAAAGAGGCGGCTTCTTCGAACGTCAGATTCTTTGGCTTCAACGCGACCGTCTTTGAACTGGCGACAACGTACTCCTGGAACGCGCCTTACTCCAACAGATCAGCTCGTCTGCCGCTACAGATTTTCATGAATCAATCACATACCTCTCTCGTTCTCATCAAGTCTGACAAAAATCTCGTCGCCAATGTTGAATTCCCCGACGTCGTCTCCGACCGATTCAATCACACCAGCGAGATCATATCCAATCCTCGTAGGAAACCTATCAATTATCGTATGTCAGCGCATGGTCGTATTATCAAGACCGGTAAATCCCCAACCTACTTCTCCGGATCGAAAATTCTAAGCGTCCCAGAGGCTCTCTTGACATCAACTGGGTTGATACTTGCTGCGTAAACCTTAATCAGCACATCCCCCGGTCGCTCGATCGTCGGCTTCGGAATGTCTGCAAGGACGAATCCCTCTGGCTTTGTATATTTGTTGAATGTAACAGCTTTAATCGTAGACATCGCAATTCACAGTCTATTACAACGTTGATATCCCACGTAAAGTCTGAATTTGTGATCTATAAGCTGCCAAAAAGAAAAGACAAAGAAAAATAATTCAGAGACTCTAGATTGTGGCTTAATTGCCAAGCTCGGTTTGTCGTATCAAAACCTCGAGTGAATGCAAAACAAATCGAATTTGAGGGCGGAAGGAGGCTGGCTGGCTGAGGCACTCACGGAATTCCTCGAAGACGCCTGGATGTCATCTTCGGCGGGACCAAAAGTGCTTGAACCATCTTTAAACCTTGATGGCTCCCGGGGTCTGTGCAGCCATTGAGAGCCTCAGAAGTCAGAATACGGGACATCCCCCTAACCACATGACCGCAGTTCGTTACTTGATCGCGTCTTGCGCATACGTATAGCATAGCATTTGTTGAACGCGATCGCCAGAACTCACACCGATGCCTGATGGATATAATAGCTATCGGAAAACATATTTTCATGGACAGGTACATTTGTAACGACAAGTCTATAGCAATACTAATACACAGTACACGAACATAAATTCACAATCACTTTTGTTCAACCCTTCCTAAAACGAATCCAACCATCGCTGAAAATGACATCAAATTTAATTTGTAAGATATGTCCCTCAGCGAATACGCCCCATATAATGACTAGATAATACCGCCAAAACAAACGACGCCATTTCCTTGACATAATAACCGAAACGAAAGTAAATAGAAAATATAAATTCCAGCACATAATGTGCCGACTGACCTCGAGGAGCTGCGCTCACTCGTCCTGCAAAGCGGCACTGAATACTTCAGGCCCACCTGCCAATGCCCATGGCCGACCTCTGCTCATTCCGCTCTCCCGGGCATCAATGTAGGTCAATGTCTGCTTAAATCTCTCGTGCTCCACAATTCTCGAGATAATATCTTTCGTAATCCACACCAGATTGCGCAGCTCCAACGTCTGCAACTCGCGAAGCTCCATGATTGCACTGACGAGCTCTCTCCCAGCCAGAACTTGCACTGTCTCATGTTCGCGCCACGTATATGACTTGGGCACGTCCGACACAAATAATAAGTTTGTGAACGCGGTTGGTTTGTGCTTTCGTGAAGTGACAAAGTAGTCTGCAGCAAGTGGCAGATAGGAGAGATTGATATGCTGCAAGTGTGGACACGCACGAATGATGTGAATGATCGCACCGATTGGGACGTCGCGCGAAAGCGAATACTGCTTTAGTAGAGGCGACTGAAGAGGATGTCCGCTCGTTACAGGGAGTGCAATTGACCGGAGAGGTGACTGCATTGGCCGCTGCTGTGCCGTTGACTTAGAAGTAATCTGGAAAGACGCAAGCGATGACGAAGACGAGGCTGCCGACGAAGAGGACGATAATGACCCAGTTGAGATCGACGAGCGCCGACTTGGGCGACGAGGCTTCGCCGCGGCCTGTGGAGCGGATTTCGACGACGGCAAGGTGTTCGCTCTGTGACGGTACTGATGATGATAGTGATGTCCAGAGTACTTGCGAGTCCAGTACAACGGCTCTGACCTATATTTCCAGTCTCTCCAGCCGGCTAGAACGACGTTGCCTTTCAATCCGTTCTCAATAGTGGACAAGTCAAGACTACGAACATATGATGCTAGTGTACGGTCATGCGTTATGACCGACACAAACTGCGCGAACCTGTAAGTCGATGTGAAACGCGGCTCGTGGTACAAATAAACGTATGCCGAACACGCGAGCGACTTGCAGGTGCTGACCGTCGATAGTAGAGCTTGCTGGGGCAGGGAAGAACAGATCTCGTCTAGAACTTCAAGCGGTAGAGTATCAAGCGTGGGACGATACTGCTTTCTCTTTCGATTCCATGACAAAGCAGATGTCCGCGAGCGAAATGAGCGAATAGAGGCTGCGGACGAGGCCAACTTGGTTTCAGTCAGGATTGGCAGTGACAGAGGTGGGGGCAGTACTGATTCGGACCTTGCTGCAAGGCGGGAGTGCGAGTGGGGGAATGCTCTTCTGCCTAACCCAGGACTATAATCGGACTCGGAGTCTGATTCTGCTGAGGAGGACGAGTCTGAGCTGGCACCGAATCTGGAGGGATCCTCTTCGTGTTCGACTAGTTGGAGGAGAGCAGCAGCCGAGTCATTGGACGCAGCATTTGATCGCGGAATCTGGCTCTCGTCAGGGTCGAGTAGTGAGCGGTATGACAGCACGGACGGCTGCTCACGCGGGGTCGCAGTGAGGTCCACGCCTTTGTTAGAAGGGCTAGAGGACGACGATTCTGTGCTGGGCAACTCTGCCTCTACTGATGATTCAGGTGCAAACAGCTCATAGAAGGACGCTCGTTGCTGGCGGAGCTGCTGAGCCGGGTGCGGGTAGTGGGACGCCAGGTGCAGGTGCCGTCGCTGGGGCGACGGGTCGTAGAAGTGGAGCGCATTGGAGCGAGCCGAGAGGTAGAGCGGCGACGCACGACGGTCGGATCGCATGCTGGAGACGGCGGGATGAGAGAGAAGGAGAAGCAAGATACGATGAGAGAGTCCAGTCGAACTTGATAGATGTCGCTAGGGGGTGACGTGAGGCCGTTGCTAGGGAGGTGAGCTGGCGACAGGAGTAAGCCAGAGCCGGCGGTGCTGGCTCGGTCAGCCAGAGTTAGCCTTTCGATATGCCCCGCGTGCGCCTCGCCTATGCCCAGTTGTTATTTGTTTGGCCTCCACGCTCCGGCTATTTTATTCCGATATTTTTATTTTCTTCAAAATGCCGTACCAGACAGTCAATATTCTATTAGCCAGGCTTTATCAAGAACCGGAGACTACATTGGCAATATATCTACGTCTGAAGACTTAGCTTAGTTGTACATATACATATTAAAGTAGCCGCGTACGTGACACCTAGCGCCGCATCGGCTCCGAGGCCTGTGAATTTGGCAAAGGGCAAAGAACAGAAAATATCGGCAGCAAATTATGCGGCAGAGCTAAGGACGAGATTTATTTGGGCACCGACAGCCATAGAATTACGCGTCACGAAATTAGGCTGCTGATAGGCACTGGTCGTGCCCAAAACAGATTGGCTTCGTTAGTTCGACGCCTAACTATCCCGCGCTGCTCACGATCCCTGCCAGTTACGGAACCTCTGTGCTGTTGGCACGTGGGCATTCTCCTCACAAGATCGTCAACATGGACATAGCGGCAAATAATGCTCATACTTATTTAGATTCCGAGCGGCAGGCAGCCTTTTGTAATAATGCCCAATATATATTTATAGAACAGCGACGTATTACTTGCAGCGACCGGATCCTGTGAGAACTGATGGGGGACAGGACCCTGTGCTGGCAATCGAAACAACAGACAGCGAACACAGCCTCAACCTTATCTTCCGCTCAGACAGCCGATGCGCGCGCATCCGTGACGATTGGACACCTGTCTGTCACTAAAGCCTTGCAGCTTGAGGAGAATACTTCCACTTATTTTTACGTGTGTGCTATCACGTGACTGAGCGGCATTGCGGAACCTTGGCCGTCTTGGCGGTTCAACACGAGCAAGATTCGTTGCAGATTACATAATAATAGGTCGTGTGCTTGTAAGCCTGGATCCCGGATTGTCTACTATTCTGCGGAATTAGTTCAGATCAGTCCAATGGTCGTCTGCCGCCTGCCGCGATGCGATAGGTGACTACGAACGTCTTGGTCTTATACTGAGCTTCTTCGCGCGATCAAAGCAGGTATCAATTGATGGTTGATGAGACTGTTCCGCACGCAGCACTTTTGAGCGGACTTTCCGTAATTTTGGGATAATATTCTAACGCCTCAGCGTATTTTATGCATGTTTGGCAATCGTAGCGCAAGCCTGTTGCAGCTCATGTCGCAGACTCGATAAGGGCAGAGCTGTCGCTCCCGACCCCTAGTTATAAGGTTGAACAGTTCAAGGGGTAGGCGGCGGCGTACTTGCATGATGGCCCCCCGACTGCACATGATGAGTTATGGAAACTGGGGCGCCATTGTCAAGTTCGGCTGCTCATTGGTGAGTTGATTTAGCCTTGAGATAACGAAACCGGAAAATCATTGAGGGTTCTTACTGCTAAACCACGAATGCCACGTCCCAGAAATACGTATCGGTGAACTCAAACTTATCGTTACAAACATTTTAATGCCTGCAATGTCACGAAGATGAACCGACCACAAGGCGCATCGCCATACTTCCAATTTGTACTACATTTCCTATAAATATATTTATATTCTACTGCGCATTCTGAGTCAAGGTCATAGCAAAGTAGTGAAAGCAGCGCCATATTATTACAGATGTCCAATGCGACGGCCAGAGCAACGTTAGCAAGGACAGTACCCAATTACTTTGGAAAGACAATATTGGGATCAATATTTAAAACCCCCAGCATCATTTCCATAGTGAATTCCTCGTCTCCATCAGCATTCACCGACGCGACATTAGTCCTCTTCCCGTCGGCGACGACATCGTAATCGTACTCGTCTCGCAACCGCTCCAGCTCCTCTTCACCAACTTCTAGGCGTCCCTTCTTCTCCTCTTCCTCGTCACTATCGTCATCAAAACCGCGTCTCTTAGTCCGTCGCTTGAACTCGGCTACACCACCCATCTTCGAAACGCGAACCTGGGCAAGGTCGAATAAATATTTAGCTGTATTCTGGGCAGCCGTGCGCCATTTGTCTATCAATACCACTAGACTTTCATCTTCAGGCACGACAGTCCCGTCTGCCAACTTGGCGGTCGCTGACTCGTATTTATGAGCCTGCTGACACTGGGAAAGCTTTTGGCGCATCTGGCGCAGAGAAATATCTAACGCTGATTCTTGCTTCACTAAGACTGGATCTATCGTCACGCGTTCTATCAATAAGATTAGTTATACTTTCGTGTAATTACCATTCGCATATGGATAAACCGTTTTTGACTCCTGCAAGAAACTTTTCTCGAAATTGGCCGCTTTTGTGTAGCGGCGAAGTATTCGGCGATCCGTTCACGGACGACGAAAACAGGCCGGCGCGTTTCAGCGGGCTACTTGACAGATTACTAGTCGCCGAGTTTGGGCGCAAGTCAAAAAGATCCAGCGGCGCTCTAGCGTCTTGTTCTGTCTTGCTTGATTTTGTTGTGCTTGTGATGGAATCATCACCTCCGTGAGGTCGCTTGAGAGGTGATTTGAATGGCTTCGCAAGAAGCATCGTGCCTTTTGTTGCCTTAAACTTTGTAGGTGTTGTTGGAGGGATGTAGTTGTCCATTATACGTCGCGGCGAAAATATACTAAGGGAAGGCGGGTTTAGCAAGTGGAGAAGTCGCGTCATTGCATTCAAACATGAATGAGCGCGCTGCGTGTTTCGTTGTTCTTGTGGCTTCGACCCTTTGACCCCTGACAGTCAGCCACGATGCGGCTGTGCTCGTCATCGACTTCCGCGATCACAATGGATTAACGGTCCCCAAAAAAATTGCGAAGGCAAAACTGTATGATCCACTATATGGCTTAGGCTTCGAACTGGAAAACAATGTTCAGTAATAAATCGCCGAAATTTACACGGGGGAAATCGGTGGGGTATTCTCCTGAGTACGTCTACACTCTCCATGCATTGACGCCTTCCCGAGTCGTCTCGTCACTCTCGGACAGGTCCTTACGGGTTTTGGATACTGGATCAGGCGCAAATATTACTGAAACAGCAAATTTGTCGAATGCACATAATTCGAATATTTCAGGTGTCAGCGTTGTTGATAATAACACGGCCGTAACCGCTGGCGAGGATGGTGTTGCGAAAGCGTGGGATTTCCGACAGAACAAAGCTACGACAGAATTAAGCCAATGTGTGTCAAAATAGCTGAATATATATTGAACATGTGCTGATATAGAATAGCCGCAAATTCACCTTTGCTGTCGATTGCTTATTCAAAGTTAACGAATACGGTCGCTTCTGGCACCGAACTAGTCGGACAAGATGCGGGCGTTGTGTTATGGTATGCTGCTATGCAAATTTATTCGATCTGCACACCACTTATACGCCACTTTAGGGACTTGAGGAATCCGCGGAAGCCAGTCAGAGAATACATTGACTCTCACAATGATGATGTCACATGTGTCGCCTTCCACCCAACCAATCCCCATTCACTGCTGTCAGGCGCAACCGACGGTCTAGTCACTCGGTACAACACCACGATTTCCGACGAAGACGACGCAGTCATGCAGGTTGTGAACCACGGCGCTTCAATCCACGGCACGGGCTTCCTTGGCAATGATATCTACGCTCTCTCGCACATGGAGACATTCAGCATATACCGACCCACAGATAAAGATGACGAAGCAGAAGAAGATAAACCGGAAAACGAGGCTACTGTTTTCGGCGATGTGCGCGAACAATGGGGCTGTGAATACGTCGTTGATATCGGCAGAGGTTATGTCGCGGTAGGCAGTAATTCTGATGCAAAACTGTCCCTGATCCCGATGAAAGGAGAAAAAGTATTCTTGCAACACCGGATTGAGCTACCCGGTGCACACGGCGAGGAAGTTGTTAGATGCGTGCTTGTGGACGAGAGGAATTCAAGGATATTTACTGGAGGCGAGGACGGTAACGTCTCCGTTTGGCAGATGGAAGGACATCTTGTTGAAGCTGACAACGAATGGTCTGAAGTCGGTAATGACCGCCAGAAGCGTAAGAAGCAGAGGGAGAAGCGGTTCAAGCCTTATTAGTCCTGTATGTACTGGAATTGAGAGAATTACAATGCAAAATTAACTTCTGATACTTTTCTACTGTACATAAAACACAATGAATACCCAATGATTCAAGTCGCGAGAAATGAATACAAGAATGATGCAATTTACTCCTCCTTTTGACCAATCACACCCAGCAACTTATCAAACACACCATTTAAATCGCCAAGTGCATACTCTGGACCAGCAAACACGGTGTCGATAACAGAGTTGTTGAGCACAACGTTCGCTCGCGCTGAATCTTCAGAAATTGCAGTTGCCTCCGTTGTCTTCTTAGCCGGCAATGTGAACTTACCGGACTTCGGATGCAAGATCGCCGTGACACCTGTGGCAGGCTCTTCATCGATGGCAATCTCTTGTTCAACAACATGTTCTGTCTTGTCGCCAACAGCGACATCCTTCAATTGTTCGGCGCCAGTTACTGCATCTGGTCCTGAAAGTGTGTATATCATCTTATCTGTATCAATAAACGTAAATTGTTGCTGAGATCGTGAAGGTACACGGTGGACTGCTGCAATCGGTCGAGAATGCTGGACGACGTGCATCGGTATTGGTGACTTGTGCGAAAATACATAAAGGTTCGACACCAACATCAAATTGGAGCTGGTCTTTGACGCGTAGTTTACTGCAACCGCGAATGATGAATCACCATACGCAATAAGCGCTTTGGATCCCTTTGGAGTGTAGCCGATGTTGGCGCTCCATGCGACGTCATCGTGCAAAAGATCATAGACTGTCAATCGGCATTCAGATAACACGATGATAGAAGTGTCGATAAGACCAACACAACGAATCGGTGACCCGACAACGCCTGACAAGCATCGAACGACTTCGAACGATCCTGAGCGTTGCGTCGGAACTGCGATCATGTAAATATCAGACCCAGTCCCCAACAGCAATATGCTGGCGTCAGAAGCCCATGCTAGAGACACATCAGGGTGCTCCTGTGGCGCATCTGCAGAGAAAGTTCGGGACTGTCCAGTAATCGAAGATTCGTATGAAGGATCCATAGCATATCTAGCCGACCATTCGACTTGTCTCGACTGCACTCGTGGAAACTGGGGTCTCCAAAGCAGTAAACCACCGCCATGACAGGCGGTGATAAACGCTTGACCATGATGATACGTCTGGGGTGCCACGACAACAGCTGCAACAGGCACATTTGGACCATGCGGGCTGGTTATCTGACTAACCAGCTTCCATCCCACAGCGCCTTCGTTACTGGCACTGTCGTCAGCCCAAAACTTCAGATTAATCTGGACGTCGACTTTTGAGAGCAAATCGTCAATTGGCTGCGTGATTGTCTCATCCACCGTTATCATCCACTGACTATCGGCTGACAGAGATAGTTGAGTGATAATCGGATCCGGAATAGCTTCTTCGAACAAAACTTTACCTAACTGTAATGTTCGCACGACTGACTGCACGGCAACCTGCTCACCTCGCAGCGGATCATAAATTTGGATCTGCGCATCCGTTCGAGTGGGGAAGTACCAATACAGGCATTGCTTGGACGCTTGTTGCGGCGAATGCGAAGCAAACGAATGAATCGCCGAAGGGAATATAGTGAAATTAGGTAATGAAATCTCGGCGCCGTCTAATATTTTTGAAACTATTCCTCTAGACCGCTTTGCTTCTTTATTTAAATTCAGAAGCTTGAGCGATGCCGATGTTAGCTGTTCTTTTGCGGACAAGTTAGCTCTGGCTAGAGCGAGCGGCGGTAAGTCATTGTAAGAGGCATTAATGCTCGACACACGTAACCGCGCATCCAAATCTGTAGCTGCCAGAAGAATCATATCTTCATTGTTATTACCAAGAGAGAACGCGTATGTAGTGGATGTATTATCGACGACGATGTTGGTGATAGGGCCCGGCAGCCGTGGCAAAAATTGAACGTTGCCTGTATCAAGTTGCCAAAATAGGAGGACTTTCTCGTTACCACCAGAGAGCATGTAGTTTCCATCGAGTGAGAAAGACAGCGCACGCACTGGATCCAAGTGCCATTTTAATGTCCGGATAGCATATCCCTTGGAACTCTGTCGGTATTCTAATTGGCTCGCATTTGAGGATTCAGCATCGGTGACTGGATAATACAAATCTATAACGCCTGTCACAGACCCAACAGCCACGATACCTCTATCCGAAATCGCAACTGTCGATGAGCTCCGGCCACGTTCGATAGTCGTGCTGACAATGGTTTGAAAATTTGCCGAGTCCACGAACTTCCCCACCGTCAAGACTTCAATTGCGCCAGATCCCGTCTTTTTAGAGTGTTTGGCTGATTGCAAGCTTCGACAAATAAAATGGCTCTTCGAGTGTGACAGTGAGAGAAGGTTCGCTTTGTTAACCTGGAGCAGGGTAGAAGGAGGATTCGATCCGTCGGCCGAAACTCGAACAATTGAGATATCTGAATAATGTAACATGTCAGCATACTGAGTGTAGCTAGCCATTATTTGGGCCATCATACCTGAATCGTGGACGCCATCTGACACTGCAAGAACAAAAGTCCGAGACTCGTCTACGAGTCCAATGATCTTGTGTATTCGTTGCACGCCCTGACCATTCAAGTTTATACTCTTCGAGCTTTCCGACTTCCAGTCCACAAATATGCAGATACCGTTTCTTTTAGCTATCCACACTTTTGGATATCCTTCACTTGTCAATTCCGCAGATGCGTCAACGCAAAGATCAACCGCAAAGTATGCCTCGTCAATAGGCACACGAGCTACACATTGCCGAGCATGAACCGCGTAAAGACGAAGCTCAAGTGCACCCAGCACGGCAAGATATCTGTAAACGCATTTGTTAATAAAATTAGCCACATCTAAACATATAGCTGTCTCTAACCTATGATCATCTGAAAAGACCGGCGCCACATTCACTAAAGCACCACCTTGCGGGGCTGATAATTTCCAGCCCGCTTTGCGAGTGTGCTTCCTCCGTCTTCTATTCGTCAAATCTTTACTTTCGGTCATGTTGCAGTCCTAACGAATGTAATCCGAAGAATGTAGAATCTATGTAGACTTGAATTCACCCAGTCGAATCGCAAAAATTTTTGGAACTCCCAAATTCAAGACCTAACCCCCATCCCGACTGGCGCGATGCGGCTCATTTTTTCCTGAGCGATAGCATCAGCGGGAACACGTTTTCATCATCACTCTATCACAGATGTGAGCAAATGAGACGTGACACGTATTCGACGTTGTCCGGCGCGACATTGATGAGGTCTACGAGGCCATGAATCATTTCAGTTCACGAAAATTGTCATGGTAGTGAGGTATTGACTGATAGTGGTGGGATATTAGAGTTGGATCAACGCGTGGGTCCCTGAGTTATCTAGTGAGCTGGTGCTAAATGATGAGATATTTATTGATGCATTACGTCCGGCGGTGTGGAATGTATCATCATTAAAGAATATTGGGTCATGCGGCACAAGGACTGGTCTGCGTGTGGAGAACACCCATTCTTTATCATGACCTGTCCAACGTACAAATTAAACGCATCGTGTTTGGTGCGTCTTTAGCCAATGTTCATCCGCGTATACCGACTGTCGTAAGGCCCTTGAAGGATGTTGCAATTATGTTAGCACCTATCTTATATGTCGCAACACAACATTATCCTATATTATATGATACGTATTTGACAAAAGCTTGAAAGCACAGAAAGTCCATCCAAACCACATATCCCGAACATGAACGATCAAACACTGTGACAAACTAGGCCATGAAACAAAGACAAAAATAGTGTCCTATCACAATAACAAGTATGAGACAACGGACAAACCACGTTAATTCATTCATAAATATAATAATCATAAGTAAGACAAGCAAACCCAATCTAAACGCACAATCGAGACGGCGACTCAATTTAGGAGGTAGCCTCGCGATACTTTGCCTCCTGTTCGACCTGCAACTGATCAATCTCGGGCGCGAGTTCAGACAACATTTCAAATGCAGCCTTGTGAAATGCGAGCTGAGCAGCAATCAAGTCAGCAAGGTTACGCAGGGGTTCAGGAGTGTCGAGCACGTTCTTCATGACGGAGACGGCCTCCTCGGTCGCGGCAACGAATTCATCCTCAGCCTGCTCAACTTCAACGCGGGCGGCATCCTGCTTCTCTGGCCTCGCGTTCCGGGCCGCTGTCTTAGCGGCATCGAGGTTCAAGCGCGCGTTGGTGACTTTGCGGCGGGCGCGGTCAGCAAACTTAATTGATGTACCGAGGGTGTTCTGGAAAGCAGAGTTGAAGCGCGAGTTGATGAGCGAATCCTGCGCGAGCTGAGCCTCGCCGACGCGCTCTTCGGCAACTGCGTACTTCTCAAGCGCGACGCCGAGCGGGTCGGTGATGGGAAGCTGGTGGGAGGATGAAAGCGAGGCGCGGGAGATCGCGTGAGCAAAAGTCTTTGGTGCATGCTTGGTGGTAGAGCGAGTCAATGCTGCTTGAGCTTCAGCTGCGGATTGGGCCTGCGCAAGAGTCTGGACCTTCTCGCTCACTGTTCGGGAGAGATCCACGAATGATTCGCGCTATTTATGACATTAGCAAAATACGCCTCCTGCATACCACCTGCTCACTCAGTACAGAACACCAAGCAGTCGATCAAACGCCAATTGGCGCTAGTTCCAACGAGTATAGATGACAAAACAATGATACTAACCAAGTTTGGAGGATAATCATACCCTTCATGAGAGTATTGAGACCTGAAAATAAAACGCGTCAGCATCAGATCCGCATAATTAAAATTTTGCGCTCAATAACCACTGCAAGCCCTCATATGACACGAACAGCGTGATGCACTTATATAGCAGAAAATGTACGTACGTGACGGCAAGTAATTTGACGTGAACAGCCTTGAGCGCATCGACGCGCTTCTCGAGCTCGAGGTACTCCTGGGGTAGTTCGGTCTACAACCATGTCAGAAGGCACGATCAAACGTCTAGTCGCAGTGATTGCAGATGCAAGCTCCATATATGCGGAACGCGACTTATTTCATATTGAGAATGCGAGGCAAAAGTGTACGTACGATCTCATCAGCGTTACCGAGCCGTTCTTGGATGAGACGGCCGGTACGACGAGCAAAAGGTTGGAAAGACGACGTCAGGCCACGGAAAGATTGGTTGACTGAGTCCATGTTGATGCTCGCGGGAATCTGCTGGAAGGGGTTCATTGAGGATGCGGGCGATGGAGGAGGAATGGAGGGAGCAGAGGAATCAGAGACCAAGACGTAATGCTGGGTGCGCGATAGAGAGTTATTACGCGGACGCAACCAAGCCTGCCGCCTGCTTCTGACGTTAGACTTGTGAGTAAGGTTCATCAGACGCCCTGCCCATCCCCTAACCCAGACTTGTTCATCGAAGACTTGTTGCTTTAGCTGTCACCTTGTGCAGAGCTGACAAGACAAGAAGACGGATGGCCGGGAATCTTCGCCGTAATTGCGCTTCGGGACAGTATTGACTTATGGATAGATGAGGTGCAATCAATGATGTGAGCAAACAATCTGGCAGGATGTGCCACTACATCCATAATAAGATGTCCACACCGGTTAACATGGAGAACGTTTTCCGGGGGGATTTAACCATGCCGCCGCCTACTCAATTTGTGCTGTATAATGCCGAAATTCATAACTTAACCGCTAGGTTTAGGTAACACTAGGATGACACTTCAAGGAATTAATGGAATTAAAGATATCCCTACGAAAAACTTAGCAATGAGGTACTTCGGCCATTACGATATCTCGATCAGATTCTTACAATGCTCAGCTGAAATGCCATATAAAGAACTATGGATGTTTGTTGTCTTATAATATTACGATTGTGGGCGCTTACGATCAGAGGTCATCTTGCAAGATTGAGGGGATCAATTCTAAGCATAGTTTCTTGGCATAGTACATAAAGAATAAGAAACAGGGAGGCGTAGTATGGGAGACCTTACGACTGGTCCCAGATGTTGACCCCGCTATGAGAAATATTGGATGGATGATTGCCACTTTCTTGGGAAATAACTCCTCAATGGGATAAGATTCGCGCGACAAGGAGCCGACCAGGAAGCGGTATTTCAGACCGAGTAAAGGGTGGTAAAATCATTTGGTTGTTCGATGGCACCAAGCATAAGTGAATTGCTGTAAATCGAGCTTGGCCATCGGAGGCAAAGTTGTCGACTAGGTCACGCAGCACAAATTTGGAATGCCATTCAAGACAGTCTGTCACATCGCACTTAACCAGAATGGAGTCTGAATGCCAATGCTCTCGTAACGAGAGCATTAAATGGCGTAGGGATGACCTGGCAATTGAGACCAGCACAAGGTAGAAGTTTTGGAATGTGCGGCGATCTTGAAATCGGAAATACCCATATCAAGCCGTGAATATTGCAGTCCCTTCCCCGTACAATAGCGTCGATGTTGAGAATGTCTGGAGTTACTTACATCGGTTCAGCAGCAATGTTACCCTGGCCAGGTAACTCTCTTGTCCAGTAAAGGCGGTTGACAGAACCTATACGGGTGGCACCCACATGATATTTGCCGCGAGATGGCACAGATTGAAATGTGTGCCATGATACTACTCAGGACATCTGAACCTCGGTTTATCGAAAACTAAACACGAAGAGAAATCACGTGACATCTTATAAACCTTATTTTTCAGGTAGTGAGGACCAAAAAAATTTAAATCACCCTATTTTTTTTACGTTTCAATTCACCGCTTCCGTCTCAAATATCTTTCTTCAATATATTTATCCAGTGCCAATGGCGACAGCGGCAAACCCGCGTAAGCGTCTTCGGTCTGTTTCGCCAGCGTCCTCGGTTGCCTCCGGTGCGACTTCCCTTCGAGGGTCACCGCCTCTTAAGGTCGCATCGTCTGCCATCTTCGCGCCGGGACTTTTCGATCAGGCGGCGCAATACCAAGCACAACATGCTAGCTCGAGACCATACAAGCACTGCATTATCGATGAACTGGTATCTGATACATTACTACGCCGTGTTCGTCGCGAGATCACGACTCAATTACACTTCACTCCCAAAGAAACCGACATCTACAAACTACACCAGACGGGTGATCTCCTCAACATATCAGGTTTATCGTTCAGAGACAGGAAAAAGCTGTCCGCCCTCCACTCCCTTCGCGATTCGATGTATTCGTCAGAATTCCGCGCGTTCATTACAGAGATCTGTGACTGTGGACCGTTGTCTGGGCTTAAGCAGGACATGAGCATAAATTGCTACGTCAAGGGTTCGCATTTACTCACACACGATGACGTTATCGGATCAAGGCGAGTGTCATATATCCTCTATTTGCCGGATCCGGAGGACAAAGACTGCGACCTTGAGGATGTGCATGGCCGAAATTTAGGGTGGGATCCGGCATGGGGTGGCGCCCTACGGCTCTATGAGATTGATGCGAAGGGTGCTCCAAAGGCTGAATGGAACAAGGTGGTCCCGCCTGCCTGGAATCAGTTAACTTTCTTTGTGGTGCAGCCTGGGGTCTCGTTTCATGTAAGTATGTGTTTATCAATTCGCTTGACGGCAACTGACGGCCCGTAGGATGTCGAGGAAGTTGTCTTTGACAAACCACGGCTCGCAATTTCAGGCTGGTTCCATCTCCCACAGAAGGGTGAAGATGGATATATCGAAGGCCTGCAAGAATCTCTAAATCTGGAGAGTTCGCGTGCGGCATTGGCAGACGCAGCGGCGGCTGCTGCTGCTGGATTAGGAGAATTACCATCTCCGGCATTGAAAGGCATTTCTAATTTCCCCCAAGGCACTGGTCGCATAAATACGGCGCTTACGCAACAGGATATTGAATACCTTGCTGCCACTATAAACGCAAAATATCTTGACGTTAACACCATCCTCAAGTCTCGCGATGAGTTCGTGGACCTGTCGCTCCTGGAGCTCGACGGAGTACTGAACGACAAGTTCGCCGCCAAATTAAGAGAGTATATTGAAGAGCTGGAGAAGTCACCCGTTCCAGTAAGCGTTTCGGATGCTGCGAAATTGGAATCAGAATGGAGAGTATCTAGACCTCCTCATAAACATCGATATCTCTACATTGAGCCATCGCAAGAAGCCGAACCAAGTACCCCAATTCAGCAACTAGTAGCCGTTGTCGCGTCGCAACAGTTTAGAAAATGGCTGACGTCAATAACAGGAGTTGCGGAACTAACCCATTCAAGGGTTCTCGCCAGAAGGTTTAGACAGGGATTGGATTACACTCTCGCGACTACAAGTTTGAACCCTGTGGACGAGAATGGAACAGCTCCGATTGATGATGATGGTGATGCCGCTGGAGGTTTACTGGAAGGTACATTATGCATTACTCCGACCATTGGCTGGGACGAGGGTGAGTTTGGTGGCTACGAACTGTATATGGACGACGGAACAGCCAACGACGAGCAGCCTGAGCAGAAGAGCGGCGACCAGGAACACCGCGATTCCGATGACGACGAGAACGACCCTGCAGTTTATCTCAGCGGCTCTCGCTCGAAAAGACGGAAAGAATTGGAGCAGCTTCGCGCTGAAGCCAAGCTTTCTATTGGTGACGACGCAAGTACTGCAACTTCTGAAGGCCAAGCCAACGTGGACGAATTATTTGACGACAGCGACGATGACGGCGAAGCGGACGAGTCTGCTGGAGATTCAGTTCTTCTTACCAGTCAGGCGAAATGGAATGTCCTAACCATTGTGTACCGTGACCCAGGTGTTCTCAAATTTGTTAAGTATGTCAGCCAGAATGCACCCGGCAGTCGGTGGGACGTTACCGGTGAATGGAAGCCTACGTACAATAGTCGAGAGGAAACCGCAGCGTCGGACAGCGATTAGATTATTTTTGAGTTCAGATTCCGGTCTTCCTACGGTTGGAGTTAGTGTTTGCATTGGCATGTAAATATGGAATAATTTTGTTTATATTTGTGATAAAATGTTCTGTTGATTTTTAATCAGAATACTCGAACTAACGTTACTCTCAGCTGCTATGCATGCCGTATTCATTTCTCCAATATGCGCACCTGGAGAACGTGAGAATTGTAACATGGCACGAAGAATTACCTTACGCGAATTGTGGAGTGTCGCTCTCGTAATGTCTCCACATTAGCATAATTTTTGACCCGCAATGGCAGCTTTTTCTCTAGCTAGACAAGGGACGTGGAGATCAACGTTCATAATGGCTTGCTTGAAGTCCCCATACCTCATCGCTATGATTTATGCATTTATTGGGGCATGTTTTGCATTCCATTTGCAGCTTTCTCGTAGAGATCATCTATTTACACTGTGTACGCAATATGTTCTAGTGTCTTATACATTGTGTAAACCCTAAACCCTGACTTCTTACAGAAGTATAACTATGATTCACGAGATGATTGCAGACCTTTTCGCACCAGTGGACAACAGATCTATCGGCCGAATGAGAATGGCTGTCTGCAGAGCGGGCAAGAACTGGAATTTGCGCTTTGGAACCACTAAAACTCTGTTAATTATCGCGGCAATATCTCACAAGATAAGATTGCATACCTTGTACAAACATCCAGCATGGAATTTGTTCTTGCAGGTCTGGCAGCGCTTGTTGGGCAACGATCTGTCCTGATGCAAAATTGAGTCTAACCATCCGTTAGTAAATGCTCCATGGTAATAAATGGTCCGCAGCAGTAGAACTTACAGCAAATTGCGCACTCAGTGACTCCTTCAAAATGCAGATTCACATTGCGCCTAAACAGTACCAGAGCATCTACGATATTACCATTTTGAGACGTAATAACGGCCTGAGACGCCAACAACCACGCGCGCCATTGATTTTCCTTCACACCCACTCTCTTGACACCATCTACGTGAACATCATGCAGCGGAAAATTGGTCGGGACGCGGATAATCATCTCCATGGTTTGTTCGTCGATTGAATACACCGCAGCGACTTCGTGTGCGACACGAGAAACTTTGACTTGCATATTTTCGTCTTCCGCCTCAATTTCAGCCTCTGCCAATTTAGCCTGTACAGACTGTAGTTCCGCGTCGATTAAAACCGGTGAGAAATACTTCTGGGTGAAAGACTCCACCGCCAGGCTAAGCTGTCGATTCCGAATTTCAGCCCACCATTTCCGAACGATAGAAGGAACATGACGGAGTATCTGGTAGTAAATATGAAGCAGCAACCACTGAAGGTCCTGCTCAGGAGTGTCAAGTACTTCATCCGGATCATATCGCGTGAAAGGTAATTTCGAAGCATCTGGAGGTTTACCGGATGTCAGATATAAAATAGACGCCAGGAGGTCAAGGATAGTGTCAATATAGTCTCCTTCCTTCAAACTCTCAACATACTTCGTCTTCAATGCAAAAGGCTGACTTGATTAGATTTGTATTCTTTAGTTGTATTGACTATGTAAACTTACCGCGTTCTCGAAATACTCAAAAATCAACTTCCACGAATAAAGATATGCTCGCGTCTCAGCGTCCATGCCGCCAGCTCGGATCTCTTCAATGTCGAAGTCACCGTTCACAGCTTCAGGAATACTCATAACCAATGACAAAAGCTCAACGGGTAGTTCTATATTTAATACGCCATGAGTATCAAGGGCAGCTTCCATGGCCAGTGATTCCTGAGCCACTGGAATAACTCTCTTCTCTAGCTTGAGAATTGTCTTCTGCAGGGGCTCTGACTCAACTGAGAGTATGGGCAAAAGCTGGGTGGGGTCAGATATCTTATCAACAGGAACGTCAAGAATCTGTCTCGAAAGTGCGGTGTCGCATAAAAGTCGCGCCTGTGAGCGTCGTTTAACGTCCACAGAAGCACCGAGAATTCGAATAAGAGCGTCCATAATGTCTGAATCTTCGGCTAGTAAATCCGCGATGTCGTCATTCTCGTCCTGGAAAGACTTCACAAGTACAAGGACTTTGAGCGTATAAAAGAGCAGCGGCGTCACCTTGTCGCTCGTGAGAAGAACTTCACAGATTGCCAACGACTCAGAAACAAAATTGAAAACACGATTCCAGTGCTCTCCATAAAGGCCCTTCACAACAGGAAGGACTGCAAGCAATAGCTTTGCAGTTTCGGAGCGTAGTGCCAAGTTCTCGGCAGTGCGTTCAGGAAAAAAATCCAGAAGACGCTTCAAAAGCATTATAGCTCTCTGCGGAGGGAAAGGCACAAAATCCGGATCGTCAATATTGTACACAAGACTGTTGAGAAGAATAATCTTATTTAGCGCTTCAGACGATACCAAGGCTGGCCTGATACCAAGCATGTCGCTCGCGATCTCATTTCTCAGACGATCCGTAGAAGTCATAGAACCAACGTATTTTGACATCCCTTGAAAAATGGCGACACTAGCCAGTACATCCTTGGATCTCCGCAATTTATGCTTCTCAAAAAAGTTCTCGGCATCTTTCACCTGAAAATCAGCATCCTCTACTAGATAGGACACGATGTTCTCAAGGACACGCGCAGCATAGAATCCAAAAACAGTTTTGTCGCGCGTGTGCTGCCCGATTAATGTAACGACATCTTGCATGAAACCCAGGTCATCTTTGGAGGAAGTAGAGAGCTCCGTATGAATGCCAGCATTGAACGTATCTGCGCCAATAAATGGCAAAGCAAATGATCCCAGTTTACTTTCCAGTCGTTCGTTCGATCTTTCAGTAAGCGATAATAAATCATCAACCCCTGAATATGAAAGATCTTCATTACCGAAGATCGGAGGCATTTTTCCAGGCCCATATTCATTGATTTCGTCCTTAGCAAGCTCTGATATTACTTGGAAAGAAACAAATCTATGCAGTTTGTCGAAGTAAGGCAGATACTCAAGCACATCGGTCTTTCGAATTAATTCAAGAGCATAGGACGCCATCCGGAAAAGTTTGACCTTGTCCTCTACGCCTTCATCTTCGAATGCGCCAACCGCGTCATTGTTGGATATAGAGGCGAGAGACTCATCATTGACCAAGTAAAGACCGCCTGCAATGTTGTTGACTAGTGAAACAGAAGGAGCAATTGGCTTAGAAAGAGCAACTTCCAGCCTATATCGCCACCGATTGCTTCCAAAAAGTAGCTTCGGTGCGATAACAGACTTGGTATCAGCATTAGCAGTCTCCCAAAGAGAAATGCTTCGGGTCACAAGAGATGCACAGCTAATGTCACATCAGATTCGAGCCTTTCTTTAATGAATGACTTGACTTCATACCTGGTCTCCGGATCATTCTCAACATCAGTTAAGATAGCACTGGCAAGAGACTCGAATAACGAGCTATCGGAGCTATCGTTGCTCTGTGAAATGTTAAGCTGGCCCTCAAGACGCTGCCGGATAACCTTGGCAGGGTCGCTGACATCTTCGATAGATTCTGTGAGCTGCCACAGCCGAGAAGCGAGTCTACGCCCTTCTTCAGTCTTGATGAATGCAGAAAGGACCGTAAAGTTTTTTTGCGAGACGGGTATAAGATATTTGAAAAAAAGCTCCTCGCGATACGAGTCGAATGAAGAGGCTCTAGAGAGTCTATTGAGTACCTCAACAGCCACTTGCTCAGAAATTGTATATCCTAAAATATCAGTCAGATTCAATACTGTCAATCCTCATTTAGATAGCGCACACCTTCGCTTAATAAGCTAGCAACAATGACGTCCCAATCCTTATTATCCGCTTTGTTGAAGATAGCGTCGGCTTTTTGTAGTGCGTAATCCTCCAAAGGCTCGTAAGGCGCGATCCTGCCTTTCAAAGGCTTCAAAGACTCTAATAAATAAACTAAGATTGCATCTTTTGTCTCCACCAATGACGACGCAATAAGGGTTTTGATAATGGACTCCCACAGCTTCCTTGTATGTCCAGTGTCAGCTATGTGGTGTTCATAATTTACCCATATGTTGATTAAGTGCGTTGACGAAGGGCTAGATATTAAGGCTGGAATTGTATGGACAACGAAATCGTCCACAGATTGAATTAAGATTTCATCGGACTTGACGTATGAGAAGAACTCGTTTAGAAGGCTTTCGAGAATATAGGCTCGAATAGGGAGCGAACCTAATATTTATTAGAAATAGACGTAAATTGGTTTGGCCGGCAACTTACCGCCACAGTCCTTGACTGAGCTCAAACAAGCATCCACTAATTGGCGAATTTCTGAACCGATGCCAATGCGTTCCATGAGCTCTTCTGGAACAGCAGTAATACGTTTTGTAAGATTGATCCATCGGGTCACCGTTTCCTTGACATCAATATCACTGCCTTCTGCTGTGTTCTCAACAGCCTTCTTCAGTATGTCAACCATTCTTTGCCAGAATGTTATGGCAAATTGCTCGTGTTCTGGAATGATCTTCCGCAGATAAGCTGTGAGTGACCTCGCTACACTGTCTGTACCGATTTTCTTCCCTAGCCCACCACACATCAAAGCATATTGATCACCGATTTCCATTGCCTTGCTCAGCGATTCCTGTTGAATCTGGGTAACTTCAGACACTGTAGTAAAATAGGCCAAGAGGGACAGATAGGCATCGACTGCTGAATCAACGGTCATGCGATTTTCTGTGAGAATTCCAGTGTTAAACGCATTTGCTATTGCATTCACCGGGAAGGCAGAGATGTCGTTGATATCTAGTATAGAAGCAGGCAGATTTTCGATCAGAACTTCGACGTAATGCCAGTATCGAGGGCCGGCATACCGACTTCCTTGAGATACAAATGACAAGAGAAGTGAGAAAGAGGGCTCGTTAGTCTCGGAGGAAGGAGTCCAAGCGGTGGGATACACTGCTCATTAGAGTTGGTGTTTCTGTCACAATAAACTATATATCGAAATATCACGCACATCTAGTAACCGCCACAAGGCATTCAAGGTAACCAAGTACGGCGCCGGAAGATATATTCATCAGTCCGTTTGAAATTAGATATCTGCCCAGATATCGGGGCATGGCGTCCAGCCACTCTACAAGTAGTGTGAATGACGGTAAACATAGTTTGAGATAAAAGTATCGGCATACCAGTATAGTCATATGCTACTTGGACAATCAGGCCAAGAGCTGCCCTTGAGAGATACGAGTCTGTACTTGTGAGTGACTTCCATAATGTCTCGGATGTAACAATTTCCGCGTAATCGTATTGCTGTTCCTCGATAGCTTCTGGAGAAATGTGCTCTGGACACTCATATTAGAAATTTTCCGCAACGCTTCAAGGTGCTATGCTAACCAAGGAGGTAGGAGAACAAAGAAATCCCGCAAGCAATCTCACGATCGACTTTAGATTCAATATCCGTGGGAGTGAAGTATTTCTCATCCGCTACGTGAGAATTAGACGCTCGTCTCAGACTGACCTGAAACAACTTACAGGACGTATGATTATCCTTAGTTGATATGGCGTGCTTGACATAGTCCAGCAATTGCACGTGGAAGACCTGGAAGACCTGCTTCCGCTTCTCTTCACTAGTAAAAACACTCTCGAAAGAAACCGCGGCGGTTCGCGCAACAACTTTATCATTATCATACAAGCCACCAAGCCATGGGCCTACACTGTCTTTCATATATTTGGCCGACTGTCGCTGAAATCGCTTAAAAAGGTCGCCTTGGAGCTTATGAGCAAGCATCCGAAGCCGCCGAGAGAAATCAGAAGCCAGTTGTGGATAAAATTGCATCTGAGCAGATGTTAGTAGAGTCTTAACCAATGTTGAAGCAAGCATACCCAAACAGCTAGAGTACTCTCTTCGATCACAGATTCGGGATCTTGTAGGTAAGTAACGAGACTATCCAAAGCTTTCTCTTTCGTCGTTGGATCACGCTTCTGCAAACTTTTAAAAGTGACCACTAATTGCGGATTGTCAAGTATTGACAACTCTATGTAGCTATTCCCAAGCTCTTCATAATACTGAGTCCTCGGATCCCCTTTGTAGGAAGATTTTGAGTGCTCATTGTGGTGACTGCACCTTAGCAACGTCAGAGGTGCCAAAGTTTCTAGGGTACATACCTCTCAGCGCGACGTGGATGATTCTTTACTTTCAATTTTTCGCGCTTGCTCATTTTAATCGAAATAATTCCTCGTCGATCAGCCTGTTTGCGATCAGAAATAGTGGTTTCGTAGAAGCAGACTCGGCTTCCTTGCCTCAAACTGACTTGTGCTTGATCTAAAGTGAGCTTTCTCCCAACCTGTGGGTACCCCTTTGACCAAACACACCCACTCGGGGACTGCTTGGGTCGACTCATTGTGAAGATCAACGAATAGACACGAGTACCGCTAGCTGTGGACAGAATGAAGTATATCCTATACCATAATTGAGCCAAAGGGTAATTTTCTAACGACTTGCCAGGTTCTTTATCGATGATCTGCCTGTACTGTTTCCGTATCCGCGCATCTATCCAGGTCTGCCCTGATCTAACATCTGATTGTCCTACGCAATGATCTAACAGACACTGTAGAACAATATGCATATATGAGTGATTTAAAGCGAACTCTGGATGCTGGCGGTAACTGCATATTGGAGATGCCATCAGGCACGGGCAAGACAGTCTCGCTGTTATCTCTTACCATTGCCTACCAAATGGTTAGTCACTACTCAATCTAGGCATGCATACACGGGATACTAACTGACGCGGCACAACAGCACTACGCTGAGCACAGGAAGATTGTTTATTGCTCGCGTACCATGTCAGAGATCGAAAAAGCCCTAACAGAACTGCGGAGCTTGATGGACTATCGCGAAAGGGAATTGGGCATAAAGGAGAGTTTCAGAGGATTGGGTCTCACAAGTCGGAAGAATTTATGCTTGCATCCAAGCGTGAAACGGGAGAAGAAGGGGACGGTTGTTGATGAGCGATGTAGGAGTCTCACGTCTTCCTTCGTTATGGAAAAGAAAAGAGCCGGTGAACCTGTAGAATTGTGCACTTATCATGAAAACCTATACGAACTAGAACCGCATAATTTAATACCGGAAGGTGTGTGGACATTTGACGAACTTCTCAAATACTGCGAGAAAAACAAGCAATGTCCTTATTTTACTGTTCGAAGAATGGTAAGTAGCTATGAGGTTCTCGATATTGAGCATTCATTTCTTATCTTCTCACAAATTTAGATGCCGTTTGTCAATGTTATTATTTATTCTTTTCATTATCTTTTGGATCCGAAGATTGCGGAACGCGTTTCTAAGGAGCTCTCGAAGGATAGTATTATTATTTTCGACGAAGCGCATAATATTGGTAACACAAAAAGACGTAGTTATTCCGTGTGTTGTGACACTAACGACTGCCAGATAACGTTTGTATTGAATCCCTTAGCATAGATCTCACCGAGGGGTCGCTGCAAAGAGCTAGTCGAGGTGTCAATAACCTGGCACAACAAATCGATGAGTATGTTGTTATTATTGAATCTAGTATTGAATTCTGTCCTAATTCCAGTTAGAATGAAAGCCACCGACTCGGAGAAATTACAGGACGAGTACCAAAGACTCGTGGAGGGTCTACGCGAAGCCGACCAAGCTCGTGAAGAAGATATTTTCATGGCCAATCCGGTCCTTCCAGATGATCTTCTGAAAGAAGCCGTTCCAGGGAATATCCGGCGTGCCGAGCACTTCGTGGCATTCCTCAAGCGATTCGTTGAATATCTGAAAACCCGTATGCAAGTACGTCACGTTATTTCGGAGACTCCAACTTCCTTTCTTCAACATTTGAAGGACTTAACATTTATTGAGAGAAAACCGCTAAGGTATATATAATGCTTTGAGAAGTTAACTGTTCCAGCCTGTCGCTGATCTGTATACAGATTTTGTTCAGAGCGACTCACATCGCTGGTACGAACACTTGAACTTACACATGTCGATGATTTCCTAGCTCTGAAGGAAATCGCTACATTTGCAACTCTAATATCCACATACGAACAAGGCTTTATGCTGATCCTTGAACCTTTCGAATCTGATACGGCGACGGTTCCCAATCCTATACTCCACTTCACATGTCTCGATGCGTCGATCGCAATTAAGCCTGTATTTGACAGATTTAGCTCGGTTATTATAACTAGTGGCACGATCTCGCCTCTTGACATGTATCCAAAGATGCTCGATTTTGAGACAGTACTACAAGAGTCATACACTATGACGCTGACTCGCCGATCGTTCTTGCCACTCATTGTAACGCGAGGATCGGATCAAGTTGCTATCAGCTCGCGCTTTGAAATTAGAAACGATCCAAGTGTTGTACGCAATTACGGAAATTTATTCATCGAGTTTGCTAAGCTGACTCCGGATGGCCTCGTTGTATTCTTTCCTAGTTATCTGTATATGGAGAGTATTATCAGCATGTGGCAGACCATGGGAATCCTAGATGAGGTTTGGAAATATAAATTGATTCTTGTCGAAACACCTGATAGTCAAGAAACCAGTTTAGCTCTCGAAGCTTTCCGCACTGCATGCTGTAACGGACGTGGGGCAGCACTTCTTTGTGTCGCTCGTGGCAAAGTTTCTGAAGGTATTGATTTTGATCACCATTACGGCCGGACAGTACTTATGATTGGTGTGCCTTTCCAATACACAGAGTCGCGTATACTTAAGGCTAGATTGGAGTTTTTACGAGAAAATTACCATATTCGAGAGAATGATTTCTTGTCATTTGACGCCATGCGTCACGCAGCTCAGTGTCTGGGACGTGTCCTTCGAGGAAAAAGTGATTACGGAATCATGGTGCTGGCTGACAAGCGATTTGCTCGGAAGAGGAATCAGTTACCGAAGTGGATTAATCAGGCTGTTCTTGATTCAGATGTCAACCTGTCGACAGATATGGCTGTTGCAGCAGCGAAAAAGTTTTTGAGAACTATGGCACAGCCGACCAACCCGAAGGATCAAGAGGGAGTGAGCGTCTGGAGTTTGGGCGACTTGTTGAAAATGCAGGAGGAACAGCGTGCTGAAGCTGCGCTTCAACCTCCCAAAGAAGCGACTGCTATTGACAACACTGTGGACAGGTTTGCATTAATTGACGATGATAGCGATTATGGTTACAACGAAGAGGATGAATACGCAATGCTGGAGATTGATGCATGATGTTAACGTATGTAATTCACTTGTACGGAATGTATTTAATTTGGCGTTTACTGGTATACTGATGGACCTAATATTATGCGGCGCTCACAAAGCCAAACAGTTAATTATACATATTCCAGAACCGTGCAGTATTCCTCATTTTAATTGTAGAACTGAATTAATATAAAAACTAAGCCAGCCAGGCGAGTTTCTGATAATTCGATGCAAACCTATTTCTGAAACGCCATGTTCTGGCAACTCGTTTTGATGGCCACCAAACCCCGGATTTTGAACATTACGAACAAAATGCCGAGAATTGGTGGTCCCGCCCTGCATGCCATCTGGCTTTGGAGACCAGGTGGAGATATTTTAACCAGATGAGAGGCACAGAAGCCAGCGCGCGTCAGATGCGAGTTCGCGACTGCGTTACACACGTGAATAGGAGACGCCTCATTTTCGGCGAGGCTGCGGCTGCGCGATACTATTGTTCCGACGACTTAAGTATAGACCCGAAAAAAGACACAAGCGGACATGGAACAGTATGATGGACTCGTTACACAATTATACCGACATCGATTTCCATGCAGAAGGTGCGTTCTCAACCATTTATCGTGGTCGACCGACACCACCATCCCCGCTCTCTGCTCAGTATAGTGAAGTTGCACTGAAAGTCTCCAACCCTTCTACTCAGCGAGCACCACATTCGCCAATTCTGGAGCGTCATATACTGCAGACGCTGCGGCACAAGCATGTGATACCACTTCTCTCAGCATTCTACGACGACTCCGATTTGGTTGTAGTGATGCCATATATGCCTCTACATTTCACTGGAGATGTCGTGACTGATTCAGCTACAAGAGCCACATTTGTGAGAGATATAACGTCTGCAATTGCCTTTTTACATAATCAGGGCCTAATACATCGGGATATCAAACCGCAAAATATACTGCTGGCGTCGAAATCTGGTCCAGCATTTCTTTCAGATTTTGGAACAGCCTGGGTTCCAGCTACTACGAGTCTGTCGCGCGTGTCCCTGGATAGTCAAGGCGGCTCTTATCTGAAGTGCATACAAACTGACATTGAGCCTGTGAATGCGAAAGTGACGGACGTCGGGACTGGGCCGTATCGAGCGCCCGAGCTACTATTTGGGTACCCTGCATATACCGAAAGCATCGACTTATGGAGTTGGGGATGTGTCATCGCAGAGCTTTGGCATGGAAAGCCCATCTTTGACGATAGGAACCATGAAAGCAGCGAAATTTCGTTGGTCAATGCTATTTTCCGGAAACTGGGGACACCTGATCTACAACAGTGGCCGGTAAGCTCCGTAAAAATTCATCCTATGATCTTGTACTGTAATTGGGTTACTTACCAAACACCTTAGGAGGCAAATCAATTTTCAGCATTTGTTCATATTCAATTTATTCGATATCCGCCGCAGCCATTTGATCAGATGCTGCCGAATGCGCCACAGGAGATAATCGAAGTTATTGCCGGTCTGTTACGCTACGAAAGTAGACAACGAATTGCTGCCGAGAAACTTTTACACATGAAGTACTTTCTTTAGCCGGCGATGATGTAGAATAGTAGTGTATTTAAGATAATGATAAACATTGCGGTCCTGTTAAATCTTAGGCGTGAATTTCACTTAATATGCCTACATAGTCACATATTTATCGTCGCTCAAGTAATGAGCTGACACGAAGTTACCGAGAACGTTATATACTCTGAAAATTGTATGCCTAATATCACTGTCCTTCGATATGTGGGTCCCTGAGGAATTATTTTGTCGCATTCCATATCGCGGTCGTGATTTTACTAGCACCACGTCCAATGTACGCCTTGACATTTTCGATTTCATCGTCCGCGTTAGTCGCTAGGCGGAGAGCGATATCTTTGGCACGCTCTACATAGTCATTATTGTCGTGTGATGTTGGATCTTCCGATCGTCCAAAATAGTCATCCGACGAGATAGCCGCAGCATTGTCGAAATCGTCTAATCGCCGGACTAACTGACGTTCTTGGTCAGGATCTAACGCGTTGCGTCCTAAGTATCCTCTTAGTTTAGCTGATCTATTTAGCTCTAAATTGACGAAATGATTACCAAAATACTCGTCCGACGAGATGCATCTCTGATGTTCGAAGCGCGTACTAGTACTTGAATCTGTTGAGCTTCTACCTGATTCACTAGATAACTGACTCGGTGTGGAGCCTGTCTGGCCAAATCCAAGTCTTGGGACTGCAGCAGCACCACCAACAACAACTGTAGAACTACTTCGACCAGGCCCGTCCGATTCCGTATTCCACGTATATAAATTATCTGTCTTATTGCCTGTACTAAACGGCAGCCAGTCCGTATCAATAGTGTTTTTGTTTCCCAAAGGTTTAGTAGTCTGATTGGCTTCCTCTATTGCACTCTTCTCGAATTCTTCAAATGACGGCATGTCTGTAGACAACTTTTTGACACCTAACTTCTTGGCTGGTCGATGACCTCCATGAGACTTGTGGTTCAGGATGTGACTGTCTCTGCCAGTCTGCTTGTTTTGCACTGATGACTGAGCACTTTTTTTTATTCCTGTATGCGGATCAGGTGATGCTGGAGTGATGTGAGAAGCTGGCCCGTCGTCCAAGTATTCGTCCACCTTGGTGTTCTTGTTGATGCGTCTGGTTGCCATGACGATCCCGAATCGTTTCGTGCACGTCGTTTTTCAGTTAAATCAAGTAATATTTAGTATATGCAGAGTGTTTCTTTACCGGAAATATTAACTGTCAGTAACGTTAGAAAGAGTATGGAAATTTTCGAGATCGCGGCAAGCGCTACCGCCGCACCCCGCAATTCCCTTGGGAGGTACCGATGTTTATAGGTTAAACGACGGTACCAACTGTCATGATGTCATCGGGACCCAGGAAACCTAATAAGGTTCGGTAAAATGTTACCCTAATCCCACAAATCGACTACGCCACTCCGTAACCTCGTTTACCCGGGAATTTCGCCTCTTCACGGAAGTCTATGGGCCCAATTTCATACCAAAAGATAGTTGCGCTCCCAAGTTCTATCTTCAATGAACCATACATTTCTATATGTCATCGCATCTCTAATACAATTATAGCACTAACATATAGCAAAAACAGTTTTGAGATAAAACGAACAAAGAATAAGAGCATTGCAATGCACACTCCTAATGTTCAAAACTTGTCTGTAGCATTACTCCCGTGTACAAAACATTTATAAAAAAATATAAGACAAGGACCGTATGAACACAATACCTCCCAATTGCTCCAGCTCTATTGCAAATTCCATGGTTACTTGCCCTAACTCATCGAATCAATTACTAACGCAAGTAGTCCCTCATAATATCAGAGAGCTTACTGGCACCCTGCTCGAGAATGTCCTTGATATTGCCGATCTCATCACCGTTGGCAATTTTGCTAGCGAAGTCCCGCGCAGCGCGCTCTAGATTGCTGAAATCACCATCGGCTTCTGGCTCCTCATTATCCTCCTCGCGACCGAAATAAGCACTCGATGAAATCGCTGACGCGCCGTCGAAAGCTTGAAGTCGTGTTTTAGCTTCAGTCTGCGCCGCTGAATCAAACTGATTTCGACCAAAGTACTCATCAGATGAAATCGCCTTTTGGTTACCAAACTTGCTCTGAGCCTCTCCAGCTGGTTCTGGAGCATTCGAAGCTCCGAACCCTTGCTTCTTCGGCCCAGATGCCGGAGCAGCTGGCTTCGAAGTCGCAACCGTCTGCCCGAATCCCAGCCGCGCCATACCTAAACCCAACCTCTCGACGGACTCTGTAGACGACGCTGGCGCGTGACCAGTAGAAGGTTTTGCTGAAGGAGAATCTTCTTTAGCGTTGCTCGCCCGCCTTTCCTGCTCTACGTCGTAACCAAGCTGTGAAATTCTTTCTGCCTCCTCCTTTGCTTTCCGTTCAGCCTCTTCAAAATCAATAGCCTCGGCTGTGACCTTCTTAGCAACAATTTTTTGAGGCTTTTTTGAACCCAAGACACCCGTTCCTCTTCGCGCGCCACCAACGGTGCTTGTACTAGTCTTTGATCGCAAAACGGATGAAGAAGTGATTTTGCGAGCGGGTCCTGCGGCTGCATTTCCGTTCGCGCCGTTACTGCTCAGACTGGTTGTACTACTACTATTTGAACCACCATTAGCAGTCAAAGGTGACGGCGTACGACCAACTATGGGCGGCGTAGAGGTACGTGACACAGCAGGCGAAATCGGTTTTTTGACGGCGGGATGATCCCAGCTTGAGAAGAAATCACTGTCGGTGGCGTTATCCTCCGGGGTGAGAATATCTGACCCTTCATCATCAAGCACAACTTCGTCTGGATGTATCTTCGCGTCTTCAGCAGCGCGTCTCTTCAATTCGTCCTTGTACATCGTAGCGGCTCGGGATGTGTACTTCGTTTTGGCGTCTTTGGAATTTAATGCCGAACTTCCTCCATTCCGCGTAAAATACTCACGCGCCTTCGTATTACCACCAACTTTCATAAGACGGAGCTGGTCCCATGACCATGTATCCAAGTTAGAAGATCTCACGAACGAAATGTGGACTCCTAGGTTACGGTGAACTGAAGAGCAATCCAAACAGAGATAGATGGCGAATGGAACTGATGTCCAAGTCGGATTTTTTGCACCGCAATCAAAACAGATCTAATTTCTATCAGTATTGAACATACATTTTTCTACTCGAACAGCAACAATTGACTATCCCGCAATTGTCGAAAATGGAAACAACTTATATAGTAAGTGCCACGAAATCACTGGAAGATCGTACCTTGTTTCCGCGTTCTGATCGCAATTTATCAAAAATTGCTAATGACTGCTGTTTAGATGCCATTAGCAAAACCTATCCCGTCAGTTGTTCAAACTGGATTAAATATAGGATATCAGCTACAAGAGGTAATAACCTAAAAACCACACTTGTTACGCCGAAGATATAGTTAAGAGTGCAGCATGGCTGCAGCAAGAAACGCCAGAAACACGTCGAGGCCTCGGCGTAAGTCCACATGGTCTTGACCAGTTCCGTTGCAAACGGACATAGACTCGCGCGTATATAGCTCCAAGGCGTAGAAGGTGAGCCCTTACCCAGTACCTGCACAGCGATTGTATTTGACAGGATTATTATTATAGCAAATCACGAATAAAATGCTGATTATTTGTATATTGCAAACTCTTATATACATTTGATCATTACTCGTTTTACAGATGAAACATATGCACTAAATCACAGATAACTTTTCTTGTTCCCATATAAATGCAAGTCGTCATGTTCTGCATTCCGACTTTATTGAGTTTAAGTAACAATAGAAAGGATGAGCTTGTTTCCCTCAGTCTTGACAACTAGTCTGCGCATAATCTCCGCTTTCGTGATGAAGTGAGTCTCTTTGTTTCTTCGGAGATGCTTGACTAGGCTCTTAAAACTGACAATACCGCCTCTGGCAACCAGGGATCGGATACGAGACTGGACTACCTCGGACGGTATTTCAGTTTTTTCATTACCGTTCGCAACATCATTAGTCCCAGCAGCCTCCGCTGGCTTTTCAACTTTAGTCTTCTTGTCCTTCGGAGTAGTACCGGTCGTCGCCGCGTCGTCATCCGAATCAGGATCAGAATCGGAGTCGGAGGATTCTGCCTTCGCTTCCGTAGTTTCGTCAAGCTTTCGCTTGTTATTGTTTTTCTTGCTCTTCCTATCGGCCTTCGCCTCTAGAACTTTGCTCTCACTGGGACTTGCCGATGTATTGTACTCACCGAATGTACTCTCCGTTCTTTTGTCATCTGCCTTGTCGTTGACATCCGGAGATGGACCCGCCTTATCTTCTTTCCTTTCAGTAATGACATCAGTAGACTCTTTCTTCATAGCCTCCTTCTTCTTAACTTTCTTATCTTTTTTGTCGTTTTTGTCCTTTGCGGGCAACTTCGTCTCCTTTTTATCCCCATTCTTCGCATTCTCCTTCCTTTCCAAAGTCTTGACCTCGCGGACCGTAGTCCGCGCGGAGATTTGAATCTCCGTTGTTTCGGGGACCTTCTCTTCCTTCTTCTGTTCCGTCACATTGGCGGCGGTCTTCTGCTTTTTTGACGGAGCTTTGTATAAGCTCTTTTGGTATTTTTCAGCCTCCGATATACAGCTCGTGTGCTTCTGGAAATCCAATCCTACATCAATTAGTATACCATAAATATTCATTCACAAATCTAAATAAGTATGCAGATAATGTAGATTTGCATACCTTGAAATGTCGTCTGGCAGTCAAGGCAAGTAAAATGAGCACCAGAACAGGTACTTCTATGCTGCATCAATTTCTTCTTAACGATCGTGTCGTTGCAGACCTGCAAGCATCTATTAGCGCAAAGAAATCTACGTAGTGAAATGAAATTCACAGGTCGTAGTGAGTCGACATACCTCGCAAGAAAAGCTGACCATCGTTGTAGCAGGTCCACTTCGATACGTTCTTAATCTGATCTCAGCAATCTCATTAGAATATTACAAGTCCGGAATGAACCGTAAGCGTAGGAACCCAAAAAATACGAACTCACATATAGATTATTAAGTTGCCAAATATTCCCAAAAGTGCGGGCTGGCCCAGTCTGTCAGAACTTTTTAATACGTAGACTCCGAAATTTTTCGCCGTTGAAAAAGCTTAAACTCCCAAGACTCAGGTTGCTTACCGTTATCGCTCCTAGCCAAGAGGAACAAAGCTAGCTTGTTATAATAAAATACGTGCGCTTTTAATTAATTGAGAAGTGTCGCTGCCGCTTTCATATCTTACATTTTACACCACGACAAACAGAATACTATGATACATTATCACCGAAACCTTCATAAATCATGATCCGTATGTACATTGTCATATGCCTACAGTGACCACCCATGCAAAAATATCCATCCCAAGTCCAACTCCAAGTAACAATAAAAAGTAACAATAAGCAAGATAGTCTAACTCAACCATCTCTGATTCTGGAAGAACTCGTAGATTCTAGCTGTCTTATTCACGTCGATCTTGATGAGTTCCCTAGCCGTACGCTTCTTAAGTATACCACCAGTGCGTAAAAGCTCTCTGAACAAAGTTTCTTTAATAACAAGATATGGCTTTGGAAGGATACGGAGCTGACTACATAGGGCCTGCTCCGCTGGGCTCAACAAATCTAGATCTGCAGCATGAGATATATCGAGTGGATTCGCAACAGGTTTTCTGAACGTCTTGTTATTGATATCAGTGGCAGCAGTGACAGACGAATCGCGTTGTCGTCCAGAAGTAGGTGTTGCTGATCCATATCTGCTCCCAGATGTCGGTGCCAAAGACCCAAGTCCAACCGTATTTCTAGCGATTAAAGTGCGCTGTGCCTTATCACGCTCATACTTTGCGACCATTTCGAATGTCTGAATGCCATTCTGGCGGAACTCTTGAAGTTCGGCTATCCGTTTGCGAATCTGATGTTCTTCTAATAAACCTTCGGAAAAGTCGGCATAATCGTCCTTCACCATCAACCTTGCGAACGGCTTAGTTTTCGTCAACATTTCCCGCTCTTCACGGGTCCGTTTCTTCTCATTGGTGGCATTCTTTCTGTACTCCAGCAATCCATGCTCAAGCATAACGCGTTTCCGTTCCGCACGGCTTGTAAGACGCGAGTAATAAATATCCAGTACGGTGAGCTTCAGCTCAACCTCGCCTTCACCGTCATCTGGATCGAAAACCATATCTTTTACTGCAAGCTCCGCCTCGTTCTCATGTTCCGTCTCGAACTCGAGGCGGCCAGGCATATAACCTTGGACTTCGTGGCATGACGGGACTGACGCTGTAGGCTTCTGCTTCGGTAATGGCACAATTGTTTGCTGAGCTCGACGTGCATCCAACCGAGCTTTCTTTCTTGCAGCAAACTCCGCAGGAGTTATATCAAACTTTCGCTTCATATTTGGAATTGGGTATGACTCGGATTTGACGTACACATCGAGATAGTGCCGATCAACCTCGTCCTTAGTTCTTCCACCGACGTGATCTGCGATATCTTGCCAATTTCCAAGACCAAGAGTCTCTGCCCCCTCAATGAGAAGTAATTCCTCATCCGCGCCCCAGTCTTCGACAAATATGGGATATGCATGTTGTTCAACGATCGAGTAGTTGTGGTACGGCTTGTGTGTGCCAGAGCTGGCACCAGACGCAAAACAAGGGACACAGAGATCGTAGTCTTGACAGGTAGCACAACGGACTCGGACAAGATGAGTGCAGTCGCAAGAACAGACGTCGCAGTGAAATCTATTGGTGCCAGAGCGCATGTTAGCAATAGGATATTCTATCCAGTTAGAGACGTTGTAACAGCGAGCTCGTAAAGAATGGCGACCGACGTGACGTTAAGCCGAATCAACCGTACGACGCTACCCACTAAAAGGTGGCGGCGAGCGACATCATCGGGCCGTGCTTTATACAGCTCCACTGCCAATAGCTCAATCAATACCGGGCAAAATGGAGTTTACTCACTTCACTCCGGGCTCTGCAGCCTTGACATGATCCGCAGTAGTCAGTTTTCGATGGATGACTGTCATGATGGCCCAAAATGTCGCCTCTAAAAGAGTCGGATGGGGAACGAAGCTTCGTGAAAATCGAGCTTTGTATGCCTAGAAACCTTACAGGCACCACATAGAATGTCACCGGCGTATTTGGAGGTAGGGTAATTCAGCCCTGCACCGCCACATTGTAGGGCTTGACAAAATCGAGCAGTCACAAATTAGGGCTTTGTATAACCGTGCTTGAGTTGTCAGGCCCACATCGCCTCCATCCCGATGCGACTCTTTGAGATTGTAGACTTGTAAGGTCCCTGTATCGTCAACTGGATTCTACACACGCTGTTCCTTACGTTCAACCGCTAATATATATACACGATGGTAGGCGACTTCGACTATATTGATTCAATTTTAATTCGTTATTGCTCACCTATGTCAGGGTCGCGTTCGTACGAAAACTGTCAAGAGAGCCTCTAAGGCCATCATTGAGCGTTATTACCCCAAGCTCACCACCGATTTCGAGATCAACAAGCGTCTCACCGACGAGATTGCCATCATTGCTTCCAAGCGATTGCGCAACAAGATCGCTGGTTACACCACCCATCTTATGAAGCGAATTCAGAAGGGTCCCGTCCGAGGTATTTCGTTCAAACTTCAGGAAGAAGAGCGTGAGCGAAAGGATCAGTATGTCCCTGAGGTTTCTGCCCTCGATTTGTCGCAGCAGCCTGATGGTCAGCTCGACATTGACGCCGATACTAAGGATTTGTTGAAGACTCTTGGTGTAAGTACATGATGATATATAAGCGCAAGACGACAACTTAAGCTAACCTATCACAGTTTGAGCGATTAACTAGTCACTAAAAATTTTGTACATTATCATCAACCAATATAATAAATAATGACTATATGAGTGTAATCGGTACATAGCATTTACGGATGGAACTTAGGCTTTCAAGTTAGGAAGATTGGGTCACTTCTGCGAGCGCAAAGACACGGCATGGGAGCTTTCCTAATTCGTTCTCTTGGATTATATAGAGTATCGGTTGATATGAGCGTGATAACTGCGCGTTGTAAATTGACGTGACGTAGTGGCGGCGTTGTCGTGAGTGCCACTTTGCACACTTTTTCAGCAAGATACCGCTATGAAAATCTGCTCCCAGTATTTCTACAAACGTGCGAGACAACTTGAATGCTGTGCCGGTTAAAGGAACATGGTGCATAGGCATTAAGGATTGTAGCTGTATGCTTGTAGTTGCCTCATCGTCCTAGCAATTGCCATTAATGCAGCGCATACTATTACAAGCTATTGTAAGCAAATGCTAGTGGATCTACACAAATATAACTAGTTCAGTAGAGAAACGAATCTTCGGTTCGGATTTCTGAAAAGTGCAAAGCGAGAAATAGCAATTAACACCCGTCCACAGCAAAGCATCCCTAGCATCATAATAAATTTATTATGAGCTGCTATATCCGCAACCACCAGCCTCATTAACTAGATTAGCAGCTCGAATTCTGATCCTCTCCTTTTCGCTCAGCAGATTCTTGAAACGTCTATCTAGCATTTTAGCATGCGTGTCAATTTTCGCTTCCAGTGCCGCGAGCGCATCTGCTTTTTGCTTTCGAACTTCTGCTGCACGTCGGATTAAGTCAGACGCGCGAGAAAGCAAATTATCACTAGCTTTTTGCCAGTCCTCCAGCGTCATCTCACCATACGCGTGTTCTGTTGGATTCGGGACTTGGTTGGCCCTCTCGAAGTCAATCGCGATATTATCAGATGGGTGAGGGCTCGTTATCGGCATTGAGCGGGGATAAGGATATGGTCCTGGAGATAGTATCCTCTTTGGAGCCGACACTTGCTGAACTCTTTGGATAGATTGGTCGATTGGCTGCTGTAGGCTATGATTTGAAGAAGGCCGACGAATATCTGGCCGCGAGTTATTAAATAACTGGAATTCCAATGCTGGCTTATTAGTGGAGTCGTCTCCCTTTGCGTCTTTGGCGGACAGAAGATTTCCGTATTCTTGCTCTTCCTTGGCGAAGTCATTGTAGTCAACCCTGAGCGATGTGTCCGGCGTGACGCTCATGCTAGTGCTATCTACGCTAACAGATGTGTTTTCCGTCGTTGAGAAACTTGAATTCGCACTATCGCTCTCACGTTTGCCATTGATAACATCGGACTCTTCAGTGGAGCCGTGCACAGTAACGTCATCTTGCCTTGCAGCAGCGTTCTGCTGAATATATGTGTCGAAGTCAACCCCATCGTTGTCGAAGTTCAAATTGTTATCATCAGTTAAGTCAGTCACATCAACATTGGGGGCTGTAACTCTTGGGGGTGGGGCCTCTTTTGACTTTTGTTGTGATCGCTTCTTAGCTTGAAATCATTTTCTGTCAGTGGAGTCTTGAAATTATAAATAACGATACCGTAAAATAATATCAACCCTTCGAATTCCCGGATTTCATTGCATGCGGAGCTGGCTTAAATGAGAAGCCAGTTGGCATCTTCAGACTCTGTATATCTAATTTGGGGGACGCATCTGCTAAACAATATATGATTAAAGGCAATCTTCATAACAACGATAAATTGTGACTACTACTCGTTCCAGCCGAATAATCCTGGCGCATATTTAATGATCCTGGAGGACCCATCGAATTGGTAGAGCTATTTGTAGGTGACATGCCTGAGGGCAATTGCGGATCTGCCGTGCCCGACTCAGGCGTAGCAACAAACGGTACCCTATGAGGCGCTGGCATAGAAATACAAATTATCTTCTAGTAATAATTAAAGCCTGAGATTAACATGGAATCGATTGGCCACTTGTGATATCCGTTGTAGAAACTGCGGTACACAGTTTGCTGTTAAGTAGCGCGGCGATTGCGACAACGTTTGTTTACATGAATTAGTACGCGCTTGATTCGACGAATGCGGACAGTCGTCGCACAGCAAATTTGAGCCGCAGTAGTAGTACACATTCGCCTGGGCCTGATAATATTTTGGACATAATAATTTGTCAATGAGGAGTTGAGGACGTGAATTCCAGAATACATTTATCTGTATAGAATCGATTGGATCATTTTAGTGGTTTGGCTAAGTCAGACCTGCCATAACACAGCAGGAGATTCGTATCCGCGGCATGACATTCGCGACATGTTATTCAAAGTCACTTTTCCGGTTGGCTAGGAATGGGTACATCACCAGAGCCGCCAACGATTGCCTGGGCTACAGATTGATTTACAGCCGTTGACAGCCACGCCAGACCCTTTGCCAGGGTTTCAAAATTCAAGCCTTCAGGTTTCAGAGCTATACATATGTATAATATTGGTGATAAGGTATACTTATGATTCGTATTCTGATAATTTCAATAATTTCTGCACATCAGGATGCGTTATCAAGATGACCTCCATATATGGGGCGATGTTAAATCACCGGATTTGAACAGGATTATCTTCCTGATCTGGATTAGTCACTGTAAACGCATACATATCATGATGTAGCAAGCGATTGGCCTGAATTCACAAACGGAGCTTTTAGGTTTTCCGAACGGGCATTTGGATTCGTTTTGGGACCGGTCCCGGCGCCAGTATCCGAGCTTCCGAGGAAGCTGCCCTAAACGTACAACTTGCTATCTGCACAGTTTTCAATATACCAATGGTGGCGCCACTCAAGTGCCAGTGTGCTGCAGCTGATATTTACGCCGTCGCCGATATCTCTAGAGATTTTGACTCGAGCCCCGCCACCCGTCAGCCAACTATGCTCAGCGACATCACATACTGTATACCGCAGCACAACAGCCAAGCGCCCGACAATCCGCGCGGAATCACAAGTCGCAAAATGACAAATTCACGTCATGTCCTGACAAACGAACTGTGGCGGACTGCACATCGAGCAAGTGCCGTTCGCAGTCTGGATCCTCAAGGACTTGCGGTAGTTCTTGTCGGCCGGTGCAGTTCTCCGACCGGAGTCAACTTCGGACTATATATATGATAGAGTCTGCTTTGGAATATGCCGATTGTTCGGACGTCGCACAAAAACATCAATGGATTGACTATGTGATCGTCGTTTACTATGGTCAACAATATTATTGACAGCAGTGTCTTGGAGGTCAATGAGACGCTATCGCAGTCTCAATTGAGGCGGCTTGAGCAGGAGGATGCACATGCCCGATATAATGCCCAGTCGATCAGTGAGGAACGACCGCCAGTATTCAGGTCTTTGGCGCACGAACTCACTGCTGTGATCATGCTCACTTTTGGCGCATCGCTGGCAACGTCGAACCAGGGCGCCATGCTAATCGCCATGCCGCACATGGGCGAGTCATTTGGAATTTCGGGTGCAGACTTGTCGTGGACGATATCGGCTTTCTCTCTGTCATCAGGCGCCTTTGTACTGCTCCTAGCTTCAATCGCTGACCACATTGGCCGAAAGCGGATGGTTCTGGTCGCCTACGTCTGGTACGCTATTTGGTGTCTCGTGTCGGGCTTTATGAAGAAGGATATCGTATTCGATGTATTTCGCGGATTCCAGGGTTTGTCAGGTGCAGCTGCGACTCCGGCAGCGGTCGGTATCATTGGCGCGACATATGTGCCTGGCCAGCGCAAGAACCGTGCTATGGCCACTTTCTCTGCCGGAGCACCTCTCGGATTTATTGTTGGTATTATATGTGGTGGTATTTGCACGCAATTTCTCTCATGGCGTGCCGTGCTTTTCTTTTCAACTATTGAATACTCCATCTTTGCGATCTTGGTATGGTTCGCTGTGCCTGATGACCCTCATACGGATTGGACTACTATGAAGAAGAACCTAGCAAAGCTAGATTATTTTGGAGCTCTACTGGCAACATCTGGGTTGGTCATGTTTGTTTTTGCATTAACCCAATCCGGAGCGGCCTCAAAGGGGTGGGCTGAACCTTATGTAATTGCGTTGTTGATAATCGGCATTGTCACGTTTGCAACCTTTATATTCTGGGAGTCGAAAGCAAAGAATCCTTTAATGCCGTTATATGTTTGGCGCTATCCTGGATTTGCTTTAGTAAGTCGTTATTATTAGTTGTTACGGGAGTTGATGCTAATGTCTCATAGTGTATGCTTGTCACTGCCTGTGGCTTTATGAACTTCCTAGGTGTCCTAAACTATTACATTACTCTTTTCTTCCAAGATATCCGCGGCGCGTCGGCTATTCTTACAACAGCGTATCTCGTTCCACAGGCGATTAGCGGTGTGTTGGTAAATATATTCGCTGCCTTCACGCTGCACGTCATTCCCGGCCGCATTCTCATGATCATTGCTCTGACTGCGTTCACCGGGTCTGCATTACTATGGGCATTACAACCAATAGACTTGATATACTGGGCAATGGCATTTCCTGCCATTTGTTTGTCAGTGGTTGGCGCCGATTTGGCATATAATGTTGCCAATATGCATACTCTTTCCGCCGTGCCGCCCGAATCGCAGTCGTCAGCGGCCGGAATATTTAATACGATCGTCCAGCTTACCGCGGCAGTCGGCATCGCCGCGTCGACAACGGTTGTGCAGGCAGCAGCTAAAAGGAGCTCGCATACTGGAGTTCAGCAGCTGTATGACTCGTATAAAGCAGCATTTTGGTTCGCTGTCGGAATCAGCGCCGTCGGACTGATCTGCTCAGGATTCTTGAAGGTCGGCACGCAGGGCCACAAGGCCGCTGATTCCGATGAGGAGAAGAATGAGGAGGCAACTTAGATCACATGAAATTTGGTTGTTGATGTTGCATTACGTTGGAGTTGTCGTTTCCTTATATTCATGAATATCGCATTGTAATATCTTATGTTAAGATGGACAGCAATAAACCGCATATCCTCATCTCCGCGAAGGATACGACTAACACTCCTTTGATTTCCAGGTTATGGACTTGGAACGTAGTGGATTCGCTAATGCATGCAAAAAAAAAAGTTCAACGTCACAATATATCACTACCGTAGTATTGCTCGACTTGACGAGCCATGCATTGGTTCTTCACAAATCTATTGAATAAGTCACATCGTTGTTCACTATTCAGATTGTCTTGGAGTACGTGGTGGGTGCCCATTGCGTTACTTCCTCCAGCCCCGTCAAAAAAGCAGAGATCTTGCGGTTCCGTCCAGGACAATAGGGCCGTTGCCTGCTGTTCGATGTGTACGTGACAGAGAGAATGTATTTTGTAACACAATACATGGACCTCTTGCTTGTCAATGTCCCTTTATTTTGTGAAACCGCTAATAAATGTCGTAATATCGCGATTCTCATTATTGCGTTCCGACGGCAGTCGCTCTTCTCCCCGTCCATCCTCTAGACAAGGTGCGTGTTTTAGTGCATTTACTTGTGCCACGGGTATACACTTTCTTTCATTTGCAAAAAAAAACAAAAATCCTATATGTAACTGAAAGAAGCATAACGTAACTAACAACCTCACTTTATAGGGCGCCCAAAAAGCCAAACTGAACAAATTTTACAATCCGTATATCAATAATTCTGAAAAACCAATACCGCGATGTCCCCCAGTTCATTGCCCAAGTTCATAATATATACGAAATTATCTCTTTGGTTAGGTAGTAGCGACACTTTCGAATACAACTAACCGATCACACTGCCCGGTCCAGGTCCTTCTCTTCCGACAGTGCTTCCCAGCCGGGTATCAGAGTACGTCCATCCACCAAACTGACGCTGGACACTTTCAGACAAGTAGTCGTCAACAACAGAGTCAGTGGGCACTTCGCTAGTGAACTCCTTGTCGAAATTAGACGTATCCATAGCGGATGCAACACTAGGCTTGAAAGGTGAGGGGTACTTCTTGCCCAAAAGCTTTTTCCAGTCAATCTCAGCAAAGAACTTGTGGTCCTTGATTTCGGCAGGTCCATTCGCGCCAAGTCTCTGCTTAGGGTCGCGATTGAGAAGACCAGTTAGCAGTGATTTCGCGTCCTTGTCCATATCATCAGGGAATCGCAGTGGATCTTGCAAGATCTTGCGGTACATCTCGTTAGTGTTTTCATCGTAAAATGGAGGCAACCCTGTCAGCATCTCATATAGGAGGACGCCGAGTGTCCACCAATCAACAGTCTTCGTGTATCCCTGACCCAGAAGCAGCTCCGGTGCGAGGTACTCTGGGGTACCGCAGAAGGTGTTCGTCTTGTCATCTTCTGTCATGTTCAGCTTGCAGAGACCGAAGTCGCAAAGCGCAATATGGCCAGTGTAGTCCAGAAGGATGTTTTCTGGCTTCAAATCACGGTAGATAACATTGAAACCGTGTAGACACTCGAGTGCACAGAGAAGCTCTGCTGTATAGAACCGGGACCGATTAAGCTATAATATGTTAAATTCGCTTCACTCAACCCACTCACTATACATACATCAAATCTGCCCTCCCGTTGGAGATGGTGAAACAATTCGCCGCCGTTAACGAACGCCAAAACAAGATATAATTTCTCTGGCGACTGGAAGCTGAACTTGAGTGGGACAATAAACGGGTTGTCGATCTGTGCGAGCACTGTTCGCTCCGCCAACGTATGATTGACTTCCGATCGTGAAACAATATGCGCCTTGCGAATCGTCTTCAAAGCATAAATTCGAGATGTGTCCTTCTTTCGCACTTGCATCACCTTACCAAATGAACCCTTTCCTACAACCTTTAACAACTCGAACGAGTCTATCGTCAGCGGCGCGTTCTGATTCGGTTTAAATGAGACTGAAATGTGAACTTTGCCGCTACCCCAAGACACAGCCAACCACTCATCGAATTTGCCAGCCCGTACATCTAGCTTAGGTACCACTTTGCAGGATCCGAGAAGGATATCCTCATCGGACCGTTTCCGATCCAGGCCGCTGCTTCCGCCGGAGCCGGCAGTGGAGCTCCCATTTGGGCCAGTCCCAGGAGCACTGCTTGCTGACGATGTGAAGAACGCTCCGGGATTTCGGACATATAGTGACAGCGTCAAAGTCTCGTCTCTACTGACGTCAAAGTTTGCCGTCTGCTCCCACTTAGGAGCCTCGATCGTGCCGGCGTATGCGTCGATAATAACCTGAGTTTTGTCAAACTCGAGAACGAGGTATGGAAGATAACGCCGAGATGTGGAGTTTGTAGTTGAGAACTGCAGCGCGTTGCTTTGCCCGTGATGAGCATGTGTATATGATGGTGGCAGAGACAAGCCGGTAGCCTCGTGAACCGTGACGGTCAACAATCCAGGTCTAACTGTTGAAGTGATCGAAGGGGTCTGTCTATGGCTGGGCGACAAGGAACTTTTAGATGCGGTCGACGTAGGTTCGGCATGATGATTCGAATCGTCGTGCTTGCTGCTATGATAAAAATGATAATGATGCGATTTGCTCTTCTCAGTCTTTTCCGGTTCCCCAGAATATGACTGGGGAGTGATTGTGGACGTCGACGAAGAGCGCGAAGATGACAGGCTAGACGACAAATGCGTCTCGCGTAGTTCTGACGTGCGGAGTCAATATAGTAATTCAAAATGCCTCGTCGCTAGTAAGATACTTACTCTTTGTTAATTTCCACGACATGCTCTGTATCTATATGAATACCTGGTTCTGATTGCAGATTAGATGTGCGTCGAAGTACTATAAGAATAAGGAGTGGCTGAAACTCGAGTAGGTGCTCGCGCCCCGCGAATGTGCTTACGCAGTTGCTGATGATGCCTATGGCGTATGTGCGACGGCAACGTGGGCACCAAACTTGTCTCTTATTACCAAGCTTCAGAGAGACCGAGTTGTGAGTATAAAGTTGGCAACAAACGATTTCGAGTAATCAGATCCGGTAATTTTGTCAATTTTTAGATTTGGTGGCCTGGCGAGTTGTAATCAGCGTCGCTCTCATAAATAGTTCGCGACCAACGCCGGGTCACGGCGTCGGCCTCGCGGAACACGAGAAGCCGAACTCCCCGTGACGCAATTATTACTACAATTCGACTGATCCGGATTATCAGCACAACATAGTGAGTAATCCACTCTATACGGCTGTTTTATGTGCTGTTGCATTAGAAGACAAAATCAGCTATGTTCTTGAGAAAATTCATTTGCTAAAGTTCCCGCGTCCGCTCTTAGAACGCCGCCTGCCTTTCCATGATAAGCGGGATAGGGCCGGCTGGAGTGATTCCAAGTCTGGTAGATGCATATCCCTTCTTCAACTGCTCCAAAAATGTAGTCCCTTGGAAAATCTCCGGAAAGTCGTAATAGAGATGGAGAAGCCATTTGTGAAGATAGGGATAGCCATATCGGATCATCTTAATATTGCAGCGGAATAGAGTGAAGTAGGCAGCATCAAATCGGACAATGGTGGGATACAAGCGAATATCAACCTCGGTCAATTTGGAACCCATAATAAATTCGCGGCCATCGGACAGGCGGTTGTCAAGGCGTTCGAGAGACTCGAAGAGAGGGTACACGTTCTCATCATCTAAATTTATTAGCGTAAGCATTCGTGATGTTCTTGACTCCTCAACGCACAGGCCCCCTGAGTGGTAGCGAAGCCAGTCTTGTAGACACCATTGTTGACCTTGTCATACACCCATTCGTTCACTTCGTCGATATCAGTGCGTAATTCTTCGGGGTAGACATCAATGCCAGCTTTTTCCGGTGGAAGCTGGTCATTGAAAGCTGTATTAAAGATACGAATGATTTCGCTAGATTCGTTGTTCACGATCCTAATGCGACTGTTAGCTGCCATCAAATCATTTGGAGCAATCACGCCGTGGAAACTCACGTCTCATACTTCCGATCCCACAACATCGGCACAGTGAACCGCTTATCATATCCCGGATCAGCCATAAAGTAAAATTCACGGAGTAGGGTGTATCCATAGTACGGATCCTTGGCCAACGAATTGTCCTCTTCCTTGAAATACCATCCTTTCTCTCCCAGAGCCCAGTGCAGCCAAACTACATCGATAAACTCCTCAAGGCCCTTCAACTTTCGCATAAGTAGCGCTCTGTGTGCCCATGGGCATGTTGCAACGACATACACGACGTATCTGCCTTTTTCTGGCTTGAACTTGGAGTGGTCAGCCAAGATTACGTCGCGAAAAGAAGACGCCTGGCGTCGAAACTTGCCGTCCTTGTCGGCTTGTTCTTTGCGCTGGTCCGCGTCAACTCCAGGCCCCTTCGCGGTCTTGTCATCTGGAAATGCTGGAGCCATCTAATCGATAGAGAAATGGATAAGTAGTCATGGCGCTGATCGGAGGGAGGTTACCTCTTTTTAAAGTCGGCCTATGACATCAACCTCGATGGTCGTGCGCTCGCAGTTTTGCAGTCAGGGCCTAAACGCGTGTGTGCTGTGGCGGATTGAGCATCTAACGCCCTGGTCCTCAACGCGTCTCCACGTTTACCCGTCTAGATTGCACGTGCTTTCGCGTCATGGTGATAACCAAACGCGGCAAAGTGTGAAGTTTAGACGATCAATCTGCAATGCAATACCATCGCTACAATGGCAAGGACACGATCTCTTCGGAGTCATTTGCCAAAGAGTTTGTTAGAAGTAGTTGCCGTAAATGTACATTAGACCACTAGCCAACGGTGCACGATGTTGATGGCTTTCTACTCTGCCGCGTGGGGGCCTGCGCGCGGGGCCCTCTTGGCTATTCATGATCACCGTCACCCATCAGTTCACCTGTAGGCAAATCCAGAGTCGTTTATGTCGATCGCCATCGGCGGCTGACAATCCTGAATCTTTCCTGCTTTCGTTTAATTTCACTACCACATGTTTGCAATCTTCTAATATTGATAATGTCGATCGAGCCACTCCGTCAATTCTTTTCTGCTCGAGTGTACGCGGTTGTCGGCGCATCCACAGATCCTACCAAATACGGCAACAAGGTCTTGAAGTGGTATCTCGACCACAAATTGCCCGCGACCGGTATCAATCCACGCGAAGTGGTCATCTACGGTGTTCAGTCTCTATCGAGCGTGTCTGCCCTTCTGAATGAGTCCGGTGCCGAACACATTTCTGTTAGCGTAATCACTCCACCGCGAGTGAGCGAGGTGTTACTCAAAGAGATCAACGAGCTGGGAGATAAAGTCAAGGGTGTTTGGTTTCAGCCTGGAAGTTTTGACGATGCCACTCTAGATGCTGCTAGAGACGGACTGAATGTTATCGCCGGTGGACGTTGTGTTCTTGTCGAAGGTGAGAACGGATTGCGCGCCGTTGCAAATTTGTGAATTAATTTCTAAAATTTGTGTACAGTGGTTTCTGGTATGAATATTGGATTATGTACATTTAAAAATAATGGAACATTTCTTATTTGGCAAATTTGTAGTGAACTAATCCACGCCTTTATACCTGATCAGACTCAACAACTCGCTCAATTACGTGGGTATGTCAGCGTGACGAACCTCCCCTTTCAACAATCAAAATCAAAATACCTGTCGCCTTGATGAATACTGAACACTCCGCGTGCAGAAAACTGTGAAGAAATATAGTATTTTCTTCATTGGACACGCATCTACTTGAAGACCGCATGGTTGACTCCATGAAGCTTAAGGACATCATCAATAGTTCGGCCGTGCTATCATCCAACGAATGGACTATAATACACGGCTTCTGAAAGTTCGATAGCTGTATATTTTGCTTCGATAAAAAGCTGCTCTCATAACACAACAGAGAGCAACGCAGCGAATATGTCCATTATATACACGAATTCGACCACCCCGACAGTACAGCCATCACCCAACCAACACCTGATTTTAATCCACGTGCTCCGCATCTTCATGAAAAATTGAAATCGTATACTCCTCGTCTTCCATCTCTGGCGCCAGTGGGTCGTAAAACTCTTGCATAGCCAATGGATATTGGTAATCGAAATATATACACATACCAAGTAAACAGCTCTGCAGCACTGCGGACATAAAATATGGGAGCCAGGAGCTCCAACTCGTGCCTTCCCGCAAAGCTAAAGACAGCGCCCACAAGAAACCTCCCGGAGCCTGTATCATCAGCGTATGCTTACTGAGCGATTCTGCATGTCGTAATTTGTAAGTCATGTACAACTGCGGAATGTATTGAAATGCGGCCAAGAGTGTGGCTTGAATGCCGAGGAATCCGGCGTACAAACTGATGTACTTCCCGGATAGGAAAACTAAGAGAGCGAGAAAGAACGTTATCACGAAATGTGCTAGAGCCATGCGCCCAATGTTTACCGCTAACCGATGCTCTGTAGTAATCTCCCGGGGGAAATATACCAAATACAATATTAGACTATAACGCATTAATGCTACAGATAGGCAAAATAAACACACTAGTAGATAATGGGGAGCTCACATTATAGCAAACATAGAAAACTGCAGCGCGATCTGAACTACGCCTAATGTCGCGGCGAAGCATTTCCCTCCAGACTAGAATTATTAGATTCATGCTCTTTGAGTCAATAGATGCAATAGATGCATCGCGTCCGTACCAATACACTACAGCAGCTCATAACATCTGCCGATAACAACAAGACATTTCCTAGACTACATGTTCCGGATGTAGCCCCTAGCAGCAAATACCATGGCGAAATTCCTCTCGAATTTTTCCGTAATATGATCCTGAGATGTTGCGGAATATATGAAAACACAATACCGAATGCGAGTGCCAACGAAATAAGAAAATTGAAAATAGACTGGTTATCGAGTGCATTGCAGAGTTGAGAATCAACACCGACCATATTGGTGAGCATCTCAGAGCTGTCGCAATCCTGCTAAGCGGACCTGGACTCAAGACTAAAGTATATTATTCGTTGATTCTTTCTATCGCAATGGTGATCGAATCGTTTATGGTCTGAGTATGGAGGACATGAAAAATCGCGATTTCGAAATCACAGCCGCCCCGATCCATATTACTGACCACGCTCATCGCGCGACTCCGTGCGGCTTGGTATTTCTGTACGGTATGTTCACTTCGCAAATTATATTATGCATAACTATGTGTATATTAATTGGCGAAAATTCTTGAAATAATCTCACTAATCCAAAGTTATTAAAATAAGGAATAACTGTTTTACCACAGATAATCTGTCTCAACACTGCTCGTTAACTGCATTCAGTCATTTATTAAACTTTTTGACACTTCTCTCCGAGGTTCATGTGATGTAAACTCGGGGGCTCGTACTCAAGACAGGGACCAGGGCCTGTCCGGCGTTTCGAGCCTTGGTTGCCAACTGCAATTTTCTCCGTTGACGTGTTCGACCTGTCCTCGCTATATAACCGCTTACGGCCCGCGAGTGCTTAAGAATCTCAAAAGACTCTAGTTACAGCGGTCGTGTGCGTCCGAATTTTATTCATAGAAGACTTTCATTACATTTATCATTGCCATGGCATATACTTCGGCAACGCCCACTTCGGACCGTCAGACGCGGTCCCGAACCAAAGCCGGTTCTCTTTCGCAATCGCAATCGCAATCGCAATCGCAGCAGAAAGCAGTGAGCAGTTGCACTGCCCAAAGAACCAATGAGTTACCAGTATCTCCGGCGCAGAACGGAGTGAATGGCAAGAAGGCCAAGAAAGCACACGAGGTGCTGACACCACGGTCACGTTCGCCGCTGGGATTAATACCGTCGCACAAGAGCTATAGATACTTTATTCACAAGTACGAGGTTCCCCGGAAGCTTCTACATGTCTCTATAGGTTTTCTTACTTTGGACCTGTATTGGAACGGTATCAAGCTCTCACAGGTCACACCCGTACTTGTTTTCTTACTTTCCAGTATTGTCTTACTGGACATCTTACGGTTCAAGTTCCCAAGCTTTAGTACCTATTATATTAAAGCTTTTGGATTTTTGATGAGAGAAAGCGAAGTCAATAAATGGAATGGGATTGTGTGGTATCTGCTCGGTCTGATTCTGGTGTTCTTGGCTTTCCCGAAGGTATGGCGTCAGTTTTGTTACACGAAATCATTAGTTGTCTCACTAAACTCTGTTACAGGACATCTCTATCCTCTCCATCTTGCTATTATCATGGTGTGATACTGCCGCTTCCTCTTTCGGAAGAGCGTATGGTCATCTCACACCAAAGTTCTTCCGCAACAAGTCGCTGGCAGGTACAGGTGCTGCTTTCCTCACTGGTGTTTTTGCAGCTTATCTTGAGTATGGCCTCATTTTTCCCGCGACACCAGTAGTTAACGTTGGTGAACACCTGGCATGGACCCCGGAGACGAGTAAATTGAGTTTACCTGTTCTTTGCACTTTGTCCGGCTTTGTGGGTGCCGCAGCAGAGGCTGTCGATTTTTGGGGTCTCGATGATAATATAACAATCCCTGTAATCTCAGCTATTGTGATGCAGATTGTTGTTATACTATTTGAAAATTAGGCGGCAGCTTCGTCGACAGGATTGGGAAATGCAATCCTGGATTTAGATTGATATGACACGATACGTATTCTAGAGCCGTCGACGTTTCACCTGCGAAGACTTTCAGAACTTGGTACTGTTAATAGGACATATCAGCGTTTAGTGGTGCGTGGTTGGTAAAGTGGTGAGAGGCGGTGTATGATATATACGAATGCCTAGGATTGGGGGTTATTGAATGTCCTGCAATCTTTCTTATTATTTATTGAAATGATAATCCTATACATTGTGAGCATAACAGAAAGCATTTTGATGGGTTCTTGGTTTGGTATGTAACTGTATATATGGTGATAGTTGGTGCTTGTTTTGAATTATGTGCGATACTTTCTTCCTTAAGAATTTTGTTCCATTTTTTTGTGATAACATTAATACATATCTTACATTTCTCTTTTTGGAATCTAAATCCATTATTGGAACTCATCGTATAAAACCAATAAATGGCTTGAATTTAGTTAATAAGTAGTTATTGAAAGAAATTTAATCGGCAATAAAAAATATTGATCCAACCGCGAATCGAACGCGGAACCTCCTCGGATTTTGTTCACTACTGTGAACGAGACGTGATAAACCGTTACACCACTGGACCAATAGACCTCGGTACTACGATTATCTCGATCGCGTTCTAGTATCTCCGGCTAGGGCTAGGGTTGTTGAGAAATTCGGATCTTGCGCTTGTTCAAATATCCCGTTGAGTGTCCTGGATACAGCTCATCGTAATGTAACTGCTGGGATGCATTTGGTGTGCGAATAAATTAAAATCTGCAACGTTATGGGTTCTATATCTACCTTTACTGGGAGATAAATGTTACTATGTAATATTAATAATCAGCAATAAAAAAGCTCGACCTCGCAGAGAGCACGAAAGAATTAGAATTACATCAAAAACAGGTAGATTCAAAATTCTCTGCCTTACGACTACATATCTACATTATAAAGAGTCAAACTTTCCAAATTTCCCTGTAGTCCAGCGGCATTGCGATCAGTCTTGCAAGTGCACAGCTTCCGCAATAAGTCCTGGTCCTCACGCAATCGTTTCAATGCGTTCTTAGATGCATCGAACCGTGCATTTTTTATAGTGATACCCTCACCCGACCCAATTATGCGGCCATGTATCTGTACGGCAGATAACACAACTTGTTGACCATTTAGCTTAAACTCTCGACAATGAATCTTCCAATCATTACATGAAACATCAGAACATAGTTGCGCGAGTAATGTCGTCGGATGATGTGAGACATACGTCTCATAGGGCGTGAAATCCTCAAAGTAAGGTCGAACGAGCCTGTCAAAGAAACTCTGCACTTCCGAGAAGTTGAAGTCAGAGTCAATAAGAACAGCTCCAAGAGTGGCCTCCATACAATCTGCAAGTGGCTTAGGAGTCTCCAGATTCATCCACACTTGTTCCTTGTTCTCAGAAGCCGCACTATCTTCCTCAAAATTCAGCGCCTCGACGTACTCCTGAATGGCGTATGGTAACTGCGACGAGACATAATCCAAATATCGATGTAGTCCGAGCTTGACGCTGAGATATCCAAGAAACTTGTTGCTGACCATAGGCATCTTGTGTTCAGTCAAATATTGAGGATCTGCCTCGGGATATTTGTGATACACAAACTGGACACAGAGAAGCTCAAATAAGGCGTCTCCTAAAAATTCAAGTCTCTGATACGACGGAATTCCCCGCGAACATGAGGAGTGAGTAAATGCAGACCGAATCAACAAGGGGGATCTAAATCGATACCCGACAATATCCGAAATTTCTTCCGCAAATTTCCGATCAGCAGCTGATCCCGGTTCCCTTTGGTAGTCAGGAATAACATATGCTTCAGAATATTCTCGCCACGAGTGGAAACGATGGTCCTCAGACATTACGACTTGAGTAACAGCATGAACTGCTTTATCAAACCCGTCGAGAAGCGAGGCTCCAATTATAGCTTCACAGACGTCCGCCAAAGTCTTGTCACCGAGAACATGTTCCTTGGCCCGCTGAATAGATTTTGAATTGTTTAGAAGTGTAAGTTGATCCGGATACCACGCTCTTCTACTGAATGGTGTCGCTCGCATGTACTCATAAAGCTTAATCTCAAGCGCCGTTTCGTACAAATTCTGATTGCAGATGAGGTTGAGACGCTTGATATGATACGAGTATTCGTCCCCTTGAGGAACCTCGATAAATAAAGCAATGGACGTCGAAGCTTTCAAAAAAGCATCGCCAAGAACTTCAAGTCTAGACAAGTAATTAGTCAAATGCAAAAGAATAGTGCGGAAGAACTGTAACCTTTCATAATTCAGATCCAAATGCGCAGACTCTACAGTGATGGCCTCAACCATGTTCTTCAGATTAACGTCGGAAATATTCAGTACGGTGCATAGCTCCATAGCCTGGACACATGACTCGACATGGAACATGATCTATTTAATTATCAGCCATTAGTTCCAGACAAGGTACCCCATAAGAACCTACGGATGGCAATAATTTTGTGGTCCACATCGTAGCCGCATCAATTGTGCTAACGTAGAATGGCCCGGGAATCACAGCAGCGTCGGTTGAGCGATCTTAATATGCGTTGGCCATACTCTCCAATTTAACAATTATACTAACGATGGCGAATACTTACCTCCCTCTTGTTCAGCGGATGCTTTCAGGAAATTTTGACCATGTAAAATACGCTTCGCTGCATACACAGGTTGACCTAGCATCTCACTTTCCCTTCCCTTCAAGTTCTTGGTGCTGTATGTGTAGCATTTAATAGAGGGATATTTCAAGCTAGAAGGATACCAATCCGGAATAGGTGAATTCTCGTCCAGTACTGTAAGAATTTCCCGCAGTTCAAATCTTCGATTCCGATTGCGCTCGTCAACAATGAACTTTCCAAGCCAAAACTGAGGATCAGGCTTATTATCCCATTTAATCAGAGGTTCACCGAGATTTTTTGCAATGTCGACTAGATCCCAATCAATTCCACCTGTCGAAGCGCTATAAGGAGCTAGATAATATGGAAATTTCCGCATATCTTCGTCGAATAATTTGTTAAAGACGTCATGGAACAAACGTACAGTATACCTAGCAAGATCGCCCATTCTTGAAGTGCTCACTGTAAATGGGGTACCCAATACTTTACATTCCACGGGAATATATTCTCCGTCGACGAACAATGGAAGAGAATAATAGTGAGGATGAGGCTTACGGGCAAGAAAGCAAAGCGGCCTGTATTGTCCGACATGCTTGGGCAAATCAAACACTGTCATGTACAAATTCACTTCCTTGACTGTATGCGTCACATCATCAACTGTAATCTCAAATGGAACCGGCTTCCAAAAGCCGGCCGATCGGATAGGATAGCTGTTCGTCTTGTCTGCAGATATCTCCTTTTTCTTCGTTTCCCTCAATCTAATCTTCTTTACACGATACGGGCAGAAATGTGCATCAATATAGTCATTTTTCCGAAGGCACATGACTAGCCGGAATGCTGCGTCTCGCTTCGCCAAAGACTTCGACAACCGTCGCTCGCCTTGCATGCTCAGAATCCCAGACCTTGCCGGCATAGTAATAGCGCAAATATAAAATTCCTTGTCCTGTAGAAAATGAAAGATTGGCCTTGGAGACGCATAACCATCATGCGGCAAAGCAGACACGTAATTTGCTAGCACCATGAGCGCTGAATGGCTAGAAATCCGAGCACCGGTTGACGGCTCAACATATAGTAATCCATCATCTTTCGCATTTGAAACTATTGGTTTGTGATCCATGCCGTCGAGGATTCTATCTTGTGGCAACTGCTCGCAAAAACTGCGCATTAGTTGTTGATTCTGGGATATTTCACTCAACGATTGCAAATTCCTGAGATTATTCCTTTCCACCATGTGAATGTAAAGCGACGAGCTTTGTCGAGCTCGACCTCGACTCTGAACATGCTGAATCATGGTCCGGCAATTATCGAACCTAATAATCAAATTGCAGTCAGGCATGTCAAGGCCTTCTTCTGCTACGCTAGTGGCCACAAGACAATTGACTTTGCTATTGCGGAAGTTGTAGAGCATAATACTCTGTTCTCGAAATGCCATGCTGAAATCCACATTACCAGACTCTCCGTGCCCAGTCAAGACGCCTGGTTTACATCCAAATGGCGTCAGTTGTCGCAATAGACTATATAGAATCCATGCCGTGTAACGGCGCTCGACGAATATGATACATTTGATGTTGGACTTAGCGTTCTTATAGCTTCCAGCAACAAATTCCAGTAAGGAGAGTACTTTATCTGACAGATTCGTGAGATCTAGAGAAGGTGGTGAAAACTCGTGATCCGCCAATATATGTCGAACTTCTGCCAAAACTTCTCGTTCAAGATTTTGCTTCTCCTTGTCATCTGCAGACGTCAGTTCAGCTTCTAGCTCCTGACTTCGCGCAGAGGCAAATAGAGGTATATTGTATCGCTGATGATTGGTATCGTATCCCTTCAGTACGAATAGCCACACCTGGTCGGCGCACCAAGGGCCTAAGGTAAGGAGCTGTCAGCGCTGCTATCTAAAGAGAGAGGTAGGCAGAGACATAAATACCTAGAGTGACTGCCGCTTCTTCGGCGAACAAGAAAATTTTTTTTAGCGATATATCTAAACTGCCAAATTGGCGGTGCAACTTCGAATGCAATTCAGTCACTTCGGTATGAACCGGTGGATTGTAGTACATTATACGTTCAACCGGCGTGGCGACACCGGCACGTAATAAAGATAAGTTCCTTGTTGTTCGAATCTCTCCATCCATTGCAGCCTCTAGTGCTTGTGCGGCATTGCGGACGTCCACTTTAGCATCAACCGGAGACGCTGTCATACCAAAAACTCGGGGTCGATCATCGGGATCCATGTCCCTATAAAACTCTGTCATAATTCGCAGAAATACATGACCTCCTTTGGCATGATGGCATTCGTCAAACACGAGCAAGCAGGTCTCCATCAAGTCGTTAGCGAAAGTATTCCGAAATTTGCGACCAACTTACTTCATTTAGGGACAAATATCCAAAGGTGAGACAATTATACAAGATATCTGCTGTCATAACAAAGATATCATTCTCTTCATAATACTTGTCCCAGGTACCTTTGTCCCAATAGTCTACGCCCATTTGGCCACAGAACTTTGCGACCTTGAACGGGACATTAACAGATATCACGGACGACTGTTGGAAAACCAAAGTCACGGAATTTACCAAGAAGAGCACAATTCGTTTCTATCGCATCAAGTTAGACAATTTTTGTAATTTGTAGTGTGGGGACTCCCTACCTGTTCGCCCCTCTCGCGACGGTCTTGTTCTCGCTCGAGAACATGCTTCATCAACATGCATGCAATAAGAGTCTTACCACTGCCGGTGTCCAACACCGCAATGATATTATGCTCCGTCGCGCATTCAAAAAGTTCCAACTGATAGTCTCGAGGTTCCGAAAGTGCAATTTGCTTCACTTCAAATGCATCTCTAGCAGTAACGTATGCATTGCGTTTTGCAATTTTTTGTCTAGTGATCTTGTGACGAACTTCGTCATCGTCGTCGTCCTTCCGTACTATCTTTTCTCTCTGCCTCTCATCGTCGTCAATTTCGTTATCATGGTCAGAGTCAGACTCTTCGCGCGTTGCTAGTAGGTCCGACTGACGCTCAAACCATCTGTCAAAGGTCTGATGTTGTCGACGAATGCGAATATACTTCGGTTCCTCCTTCTCAACGATCTCTCCAGTGAGCTCGATACGATCATTTGGATCCAAAATGTCGATGTGAGTAGTTGTCATTGCATGTCTGGTTGTGATCGCGGACATCCAGAATGACCTCTAATTGCGGTTGCATCTATCCACCTTGGTTGAGCTGGTGGTAGTGGGGCTTGCACCCCTGAATTGGGACTTTGTTCTTACGATGCTTTGGAGTGAAAGCTATGCAATAAAAGAATGCAATCCACACAGGTAAAAAGTAATTGGTGTGTGACTTAAAATAAAACTTGTAAAAAATTAATACACTGCATCTTCAAATTTATTAAGATCCACGTTTCTATAGACTATACAAAGCTGCATAACCGGTGTCTGTTGTGTACTTCTAGTTTTAGCGACGTTTACATAATAGCATTGAATGACAACAAATGCTTACGCAACCGCTTCACAAATTGCTATTTTACACATGAGCGTATAGCTGCGAGGAGGACCGGAGATATCGAAATGCTCCTACTTATATGAGATCGCACCCAATAGGCGAGTGTATGGTACAGGAGAATAACCAACAAATTGACTGCCCGAGAATACAGTCTTTGGCGAACGATACTTACTGCTTACTGTAATGACATCATATATTACTTCACATGGTTTTCCTTTACAACATCGTACGAGATTTCCCGTATCGGATTCGTCGGCCTCGCTTTGTAGAAAATCAGTGTGCACAGTCAGAATCAGGCTACGCAGAGAATGTTACTAAATCGGAGTAGTAATAGAAAATGACTTTCCAGGATTTCTCTCTGCTTAATTCATATGTACAACACTCATAACAAAACTGCAAAACGGACCCAGAGTCTACACATACATCCAACAACAAAGTACTATCATGCTCAACCTGTGTTTTAACATTATATTTAATATATGTGTAAGTGGCTTTATTCAATATTGCACTGCTTAAGCGAGAGCGCTAGCGATGGCAGTTTTGAGGGCTGATGGGTTGGCACCAACAATCTAAACCATGTCAGTTCAGCCACAGAGTATCGCAATCGTAATCATAATTGAACCACCAACCTCTTTAATCTTCTGGCCAGCTTTGAAGAGCATAAAGGTGGGCATGGCGCGGATGCCGACCTCCGATGCCACCTCGGATACTTCGTCGACGTCGACCTTGTAGAATTCGGCATTCGTGAATTCTTCGGAAAACGCGTGAACCTTGGGTGCGATGACCTTGCAAGGACCACACCATGTGGCGTAAAAGTCAATGACTACAATCTTGTCCTCATTGATGGCGGTGTGGAACTCGTCGATGCTGCAATGCGATTAGAATGAAGATGAAGACAAATCTATTAGTCAGTGATTAGGCACATACGTCTTGACGTCCTTAATCATTTTGGATAGAGCAGTTGCGTGAAATTGGCGAGAATAGGACAGTGGATAGCGGAATATAGATTGAATTCGGGCGGCGCGAGTAGATAAACCTGCAATGGATGGCGAGGGACTGAACAGAAGTGACGGTGATTTATACCGTGTGAGCATGGTCTGAGGATTCTGTTCACAAGCAAGAGGCAGAAGGGCCGCCTTTTGTATTGGCTGACCGCGACCCGGCTGTTTATGGACTAACTATCTGTAAACATGGACGAATACTCCCGTAATCACGCATTAGAAACTGCACGCCGAAGATAAGTCGAGAGCCGCTGGTCGTATTTGTCAGAGACACAGCCACCAGCGCCACCGTTGATGACGGCACAAGTTCTTAGTCATCCCCGATGTACGCGTTGAGGTTACAAGTGATGGTATCGGTGGCCACAAACGTACTATACTCGCTGATTACGATACAGCACGAGAACGCAGAACACCATTGGATACTCGGTTTTCTTAGACTGCGGAGAGCTTCAGTATGTTGTTGCTGGTAGTTTCGAGAAGAATCTACAAAGCCTGGTTCCCGCCGACTGGGTTGTACTTACACATGATTACTCGATATTTTAGCTGCCATAAGTAATATTAGAGATTGTACTGCGCACTCCATCAATTCTCCAAATCTATATAGTACAGATATGTGTATAATGCATACAAGCTCTCCTACTATTGCTTATTCAACAACCCCTTTCTCTCCTTTATCTTGTATGCGACAAACCGTTGTAAATTAACCACAACTTCATCTGCCTTAGTCCGCAACTGTAGATTTTTCCGCCTATCAATCTTCTTAGCCATTTGCTTGACCTGCGGTTGTATTTTCATCAAATGATTCAAGAATTCTCCCTTAACGAAGATTGCATCATCAAAGGGATAAGTCATGTCTGCAAATATATCATAAATCGCATTTAATGCTTCAATTACAATCTCCGGTGGCTTGTGTTGCGTAGAAAGAACCTGCGTCAGTAAGAATACCGAAATTTCCTTTGTGACATCGATATCCACATGTGGAAGAGCCAACGCGCCCAATAAACCGACAATGCGAACCTTGAATTCTAAGGCTTCTTGTGTTTCTCCGCCCTGTTGGAACTCTCTGATAAGCCGTCGTACATCGTTAACGCTAATTTCAGAGACGAACTTCGGCTTCAGCTTGCCACATGCCCATAGAACGCCAGCACTACCAGTGCGTGAGTCGAGGTCTAAGTCGTCGGATGAAAGCAAAAGCCTTAAGATGCGACTCCACAGGCTACGCGCTGCTTTCGAATTTCCCCAGTGGGGAACAAAGGAGATGAAGGTCCAAGTCATGTTGTTGAGTGCCAGAAGGGCGCGCGACCGTAATTCCTTAAATTCAACGAATTCGGTAACTACGGGTAACACGGTTTCAAGGAGCAAGGCAACCACGGGACTATCCACACCATCCATTTTTTCATCTTCAACAACCATCTCGTTCTCGTCCTCTAAAATATCCATATTATCTTGGTCGTCGTTATCTTCGTCAGCCGTCTGACGGTTTTGCCTTCCATGCTGTGACCTCATTACCAAGGCTTCACTGATTTCAGTAAGCAATTCCAGCCCAACCTGCGCAGCAACAAAAAAATTTTGGGCTGAGCGATAGTTGTCGTCATAAATAGTTGGTTGGACAACTCCGTCAATAGTAGTGGGTTGCATAACTTCAATCGCCTTATTGATATCTATTGCCTGCAAACCTTCATTCACAGAACGAACGACATCCAGTAGATCGATTGAAGCTGTCCGACTCGTCTCAAAAATGTTATATTCGACACCGGACAGATACATCTTGACGGCCACGCCCAGCTTAGCATCCGAGATAAAACCTGAGCATTGAATTTTATCAATATACGCCGCATTTGCTTCACTCAATACGTATAGGTTCTCCGCAGCAATGACCTTAACGAAATCAGGGATAGTCGGGTTCGCCAGTATGTCTAACACAAAGATTGGCAGATCCGGCAAACGAGAGACAATGGATTCGCAAATATCATCCGATGATCCGCCAAGAGATGTAAGTAGTGACAGTGTATTCTCGATTAAGTTGAAAAGGAGTGCCTTTTGTGCAGCATTTGAGTCCTTCAAGTAGGCAATGTTTGTTTGAATCTTCGTCTGTCAGCTTCAAATTTTGAACTCCGGTGATGTAACGCTTACCTTCCCCAAATAACTCAAGACAATTGCTAAGATATCCTTCCGCCACAAAAATACACAAACGTCGTATCCCTCTTCGAGAGCTAAGTTTCTGAGAACACCGAACCCTTCGACGATGACTTCCTCGGACGAATCAGTTAAAGACTGTTCAAGGATTGTCTGCACTAATTTTTCTTTTAACAGCGCACGTCTAATGACTGGATTCTCGATGAGATTCGCAAGTGCGGAGGCAGCGAGTGCTCGGTCTTTGGGATCGACGGAGGACAATTTTTTAATCAGCGGGATTGCTTGCTCTTGTGCTGATGGCGGAGTCGATGGACCAGTAACTGCTTGAGCTCGCGAGCCACGAAGGGCTGACACTCGCAGAAGTGAGCTGCGAGACGATTTTTTCGCCTTCCCCATCCTCCAATCGTACTGGACTGTCTTGATAGGCGCGAAAGGGTCAACCCACACAAATATAAGTTAGGACTTAGGAGACGTTGAATCAATTCTCGAACAAAAAAAATTGGCTTGGGATGGGAATTTTTTGTCCGGGTAAGTTGGGACTTTGAACTAACTGCACGTCGCCGCCGCGTATGTTGTGTTACTTGACGCGTTCTAGCGTCATAATTCTCAGAATGTGGTAACTAGGACCTGACTGATCCGATCTGATCGCATAATTTTTTACACGAGAATTTGGTCTTAGTGTAATTTGATGGATTCAGACATTGATAGTGAGAAATTGAAATTGCCACCTAAGATCAAGGTATAATTTGTCTTGTAGCTGGTTTCGAGCGACACGGTAACAAACCTATTAGCCACTAGATGTGTCGGTTATCAATAGGATTGCAGCCGGTGAGATTATTGTCACACCGGCAAACGCGTTAAAAGAAATGCTTGAAAATTCAATTGATGCGGGAAGCACTTCGATTGATATTGTGGTGAAAGATGGTGGTTTGAAGTTGCTTCAAGTCACAGACAATGGTCACGGAATAAATGTAAGCTAGCTTAATAGATCTTACTGAAGGGCGAAGTTTGTGTCTAACTACATGAAATTCAGAGAGATGATTTAGGAATACTATGCGAGCGATTCACGACGTCCAAAATATCGTCATTCGAGGATCTGAATGCAATTGCGACATATGGATTTCGAGGTGAGGCATTGGCTAGTATCTCACATATCGCTCATTTGACCGTAACTACGCGCTCTAAAGGTTCTGACTGCGCATGGAGGTTGGTCGGACATTTACTCTGATATATTCGATCTAGTTAATTGATAAATTCCTCAGGGCGACGTATTTGGATGGCAAACTGGTACCTGCAAGAGGCGGCGCAAGCGCGGATCCGAGACCAGTAGCAGGCCGCAATGGAACTCAAATAGTCGTACGATATTCAATTTGCTGTTGGATATATGCAGTCACTGATGGGGTATGCAGGTCGAAGATCTCTTTTTCAACGTTCCATCGCGGCTGCGAGCGTTTCGATCACCGGCGGACGAGTACAATCGAATCGCAGATGTTGTTGGCCGCTATGCTATCCACTCTGAAGGGATAGCCTTCACCTGCAAGAAAGTCTGTCTGTCTTTCCGGCATTTCTATCAAGCGATCGCTAACGTGAAATCAGCATGGTGAAGCACATCATTCGCTAATAACGACTGCACAAGCATCCACCATCGACCGCATTCGCACAGTTTACGGTGTTGCTATTGCAAATGAGCTTGTCAAAGTCAGCGTTGCAGAAGATAAGCGACTAGGTCTTGTCGGTGCGAGCGGGTATATAACCAATGCGAATTTTAATGCTAAGAAAAGTTATCAGCCTGTACTCTTCATTAATCGTACGTACTTGAACCAAGTTTATGAGAAGTTAAGAAGCTAACAGGCCGAAAGATCGAGCGGTTACATGTGATCCATTGAAACGCGCCATAGCGCAGTTGTATTCTGCTTTTTTGCCCAAAGGCAGTCATTCGTTTACATACCTTTCACTACTTATTGCGCCAGATAAACTTGACGTTAATGTTCATCCGACGAAACGCGAAGTTCGATTTTTGAACGAAGATGAGATTATTCAACGAATTTGTGATAATGTTCAACACGTACTAGGGGAGGTTGATACCAGTCGAGCATTTAAGACGCAAAGTGTATTAATGGCTAAGTCCGTGGACTCGCCAAGTTCTTTGAATAGTAGGTCTAGATTGATCATTTAAAATAATGAGTATGCTAATAATGCAGGTGCGCAAAAGCGAACATATGAATACAACATGGTGCGGACAGATGCCAAGGAACGAAAAATTACTACCATGTTCAAGCAACCCCCTTCAAAATCATCATCCGGATCCGCTGCAGTTCTGCAAAGCTTGCCACATTCACCATCCGATAGTCCTGGTCCCGATGCTGATGAGGAACCTATCAATACCGATATAGAAATGACAGCGCACGATCAGTATGAGACGGTAGAACGAGCGAGGGTATATATTCGACTTCATTCGGTGAAGCAGCTCCGTGAGGACGTCAGAAACGATCTGCATAAAGGTCTGACAGATATATTTGCGAATCACACGTTCGTTGGCATTGTTGATGAGAATAAACGTCTCGCAGCTATCCAATGCGATGTGAAATTATACCTTGTGGACTACGCCGCTGTCAGGTACGCGCCATGCATGAAAGCTGTCTCACAAATACTGACGGGTTAGTTATGAAATATTTTACCAGATTGGACTATCCGACTTCGGCAACTTTGGTGTAATACAGCTAGCCCCGGCTATGTCGCTTCGCAGTCTTTTGAAACTTGCCGTGGCAGATGGTGAACAGATATCTGCAGAGCAAGAATCCGAAATCTGTAGAATCACAGATCAACTGATGACCATGCGCATGATGTTACTGGAATATTTCTCTTTGGACATTACAGCTGACGGTGATATCAAGAGTATTCCACTGTTACTAAAAGGGTATACGCCATCAGTTGCAAAATTGCCAATGCTTTTGTATCGGCTCGGCCATAATGTATGACCTCACCCTATTACTTAACTGCTTTGAAGACTGACGCTATGATACAGGTTGATTGGGCACATGAAAAGAAATGTTTTGACACTGTGTTGCGGGAGATAGCAATCTTTTATGTCCCAGAATCACTTCCCACTCTTCCTCCTGCCTCTCTCGGCGATGGGGTCCCTTCACAACGTGCCTCCGAAGATCCCGAGAGCCTTCAGCCCCTGGAAATGAGAAGAAGTGAGTTAATGGACAGAATCGAGAAATGCATATTTCCCACTATACGTCGGAGATTGCTCGCGACTAAGAAGCTACTGGGGAGCGTAATAGAGGTTGCAGACTTACCTGGTCTGTACAAGATCTTTGAGCGGTGCTAATCTGGCCGTTACTATGGCAATTAATATATGCAGGATAGTTATATTAGGCATTGGTAGTTTAGAATGAGAAACACAGAGTACTTCACGCATGCATATAAATTGTTTTCTATCATTTATATAGATAGCAATGTATTTGAGAGTGCAGATTTTCTGATCGACCTGCCAAGCCATCACTGTGTTCAGACAATAGACATCCCTGATCTTGTGGAAATCGTTACTTGGAGTTGTTCCCTAGCTAGTAGACCTCACACAACCGCAGTCATCAGTCTTTACGGAATAGGGACTTGATGTTGGCTTCCATACGGCCCACAACCTATGTCACTCATATCTCATATACTCCTAAGATATTTGTACTCTGCTCACTCACTGCCGCGGGTGAGGAGTCAAGTGTAGACTCCGACGGCGCTGTGGAGTGAATCTGCATTGTAAAATGGCTGTACGTGCAAATTTATTCGCCCAGACGTGGAAAAGGATCTTGGCTGCATGCCAAGTTAGCGTCTGACCTACATGTTAGACGAGAGTACATGTGAAAAATGATTGCACACCAATGATGTTGCAGTACTACGAGAGTAGACGTATGCAGATTTCAAGGGATGAAATAGACAAAATAATGATATTAGCTTTTATTGGATCGGTGGTTACCTGTTATACTGTCAATTCGTAGGCAAATTACTTTTTAGATCTATTTAATATATTATAAAGTCTTGCTGTTTCTGTCCCGACTAATCTTAAATTTGCTTTTACCCTGGAAGCGCAAGATGGAATCATTACAAATAATATAGAAGGATCTATGGGGATCCAAACCTCAATCTTAACCTAGACCAAATTTGGGCTTAGACTAGAACAGATCTATTTTCCATCACAAAGACATAACAAATTATGAGTAGTCTACATTAACAACGCAAACAATCATAACCATCTTCATTTAGCTTAAAATTTCGGCTTTATATCCCTCGTTCAGCTCGTCCTGTCGCACAAGGCGGGCCCGTCGCGAAGTGACAGCGCTGTCGTAAATGTAATGTTCGCCTACAGGGGAATGCTGATACTGCTCCTTTGACATGTGATGGGGTTCTATATCATCCTCGTATTGATGCCGCCTTCGTGTCGGAGATTTGAGACCAGATCCAGCACCGGACCTCGAATCCCAGGCGTTCGCAGCAGGAACTGCAGAAACATATTGGATATCATCGTTCAACTCTTGGCTGCTGTCGCCTGACAGGGACCTACGCGGACTAAATTCGTTGCCATCTCTCCAAATCTGGCGCTGAGTGAGTTGTTCTGCCGATTCTCTGGCTTCAATTTCCCGCCGTATCCGCTCAGCAGTTGCGCGCTTGAGAAACGACGTCCACGCTGTTGTGAGGACAGATCCATTACTCTGTTTGTAATTGCCTTTTTCCCCACCCCTGGAATAGTTAAAATCTGATTGTCGGCGCGGCTCATAGTCAGTCGTAGTCCGCATATCGGTCTCGTAATGTCGTAGTCCCTGTGGCGAAATAAGTGTAGGTTCATCAGGGAGGTAGTCGCCTTCTAACTGTGGATCTGTTGTCATACTATTTCGGGTAGAATATGCTTCCACTGGACTAATATCCTCCGCGTTCTGGGACATCATCAATTCAGCGTCCTGCAGCATCTCATCATATCTTTGGGAGATTTGACTCTGTCGTCTCGAATCTCCTTGAATAATTCGCTCCCGATCTCTGTCCATGAGCTCGCGGCTATCACGCCACGGCCACGGTTTTCGTGCACCACCACTTCCAGGCTCTGCACGCTCATCTAACGACGTACTGCTTTCCCGTGCATGATTCTTAGAATTAGAAATACTCCGTCTTGTATCCATACTTCTTCGAGCATCGCGTTCCAGCGCAACTCGGATTGCGTGCGAATCCATATCATCTACCATATCGTCAACATGCAGCGACCTTATTTGAGACCGTCTTAGACCTCGCACATCACCGGAAGCAAAAGGATCAATTGGAATCACTGTATTGTCTACCGGCTCATATTCAAATCGCAGTGTTGGTTTAGGATGCAACATGTCAATACTTCGTACCTTGAGAGCGCGCAAGGCATGAGTGACGGCATTGACGCTACGATTCACGACCTCAGTGCCACTCGTATTCTGACGTATAGAGCCATAGCCTGATAATCGACTGCCAGTTGAGACACTTCGTCGCTGATACTCGGAGCGGCGAGTACTTCCGGACACCCGCCGAGACACCAGTCGATGATACCGACCGATATCGTAGTACGAAACTGGCCGTTGCCCTTTCACATCTCTACTTGCGTGTGACTCCGCTTTCGGCTTTGAACCATCGCGCGTTAGTATAGATATGCCTGTTTCCGCTGAAGACTCCACAATCCTGTGCTGATCGTCACCATTAGATAGGCTGCGCCTTCCTATTGCAAGAAACTGGCGTGATAACTGCGGCCGAGACGCAGGGCTATTCTCCTTGTTGGCAGTTCCTTCTTCATTGAAAACATATTCTTGATCTGCATTTAAAGTGTGATAATGTGGTGGGCGTTGATTTGTAATTGTTGTTAGAGGCTCTGTTAGAAGTTGAGGAGACGAGCCTTTATCCTCATTTGCATTTTTGCCATGCTTGAAGCGGCGGAAAATTCCCAACGGCATCGTAGTCGTCGGAGAAGATAATGAGACCGACAGAGAAAATTGTTTGACGTAATCTGATGCTACATATCATACATAGTTCATATAGTAGACTATCGTCGGGATAGTATATGTGATCTGAAGGAATGTTAGCTGTACATGATCCACACAAAGATTAGCTTCAAACATACCTTCCTGATATTATTTTACAACGAATCGTCGACCACTTAATGTCAAGAAATAAGTTCCAGGCTGAATATACGTGTAGAACCGTGGACCATAATGGACAAGGCGCTAGCGCAGAACCGCAGAACGAGTATTGTGAGCACGAGTTGTGCATGGAAATAAACACAAGGTCGAAGATTAATTTGGGGCTTCGTTGTGGACAAGGCTAAAGCCCCAAGCCGAACTTTATGCAGCAGCATTCCAGTCGAGAGCGCGTAGATTGATCACCAAAACAGCTTGTTACGTGTGCTTGACGCGACTCTTGGCGGGAGTCTCATCAACTTCATGGCATGTTAATAGCAACATTGCTAGTGTAAACGGCAATACATACCCTGTTACGTAACAGGTCGTGTTTTACCGCTTTTCTATTTTCAGTTACAGAAGCAAGACAAGTAAACGCACTATAGCTATACCAAAGTCAAACAAGCAAATTCCCCACATCTAGAGTCATTCGTTGTTCTAGACAAGGATTGGAAATACTCCTACAGTTTGCGTCCTAGAAACACAAACCGCTTTATAGTCCCTTCAGTTAGCAAGATTGCAGTCCAAGCATTCCATATCTGACAAGCACCACGTGAATTCTCGCAAGTTGCCTTGCAAACTTTGGCCTCCTCGAAACTGACATCCACAACAGACTGAACGACGACACCTCGACGGCGAAGAAGCCTCTGAACTGACTCACATGAATTTACGAGCATCGAGATTGCCGTCTGGTCAATCAGTTGACGTGAAAAAAGTGCATACCATGCGACTACCGGACAAAGCCTTTGAACGATTGTGAGTTCGAGCATGATGTAGCATCCGGCGGTGAGTGCGTCGAGAGCAGACATAATGTAATAAGTAGCAAACGAGTAAGACGTGACCAATACAACTTTACTATATCTCTCTGTAGCAGTATCGTCATGGGAATTCTGAATATCGTAGTATTTAAATAGAAATTGAGCAAATGACGATGATCCCAATATCGCAACGCCTTGTTCGCCGTCCTTTAAGCAGAGGTACTGAGCGAGTAGTGAGTGTTTCAAGAGATATGCTTGCCGCAATTCCGGAGTTAGCCTGCCAGCTTGCTTGTTAATACCAATATGTGCAATTTACGATAGCAACTACCTAACGCGTTTCTGAAGTCGCGGTCTATCTGATGGTGGACGCATCCATGCAGCGAATAACGCAATCGACCACGTACATTCCGAACCGCGTAGTATCTGCCATAACGATTCACTCGGCGATCCTCGTAGTACCATGTTCCCAAGGAATAAATCAGTTAAAAGAATATGCAACGGAATTGGTCTCCCAAGCACAAGAAAATTGGAATAGGACGATGAGGGCCAGATTGACTTATTTGGTGTTACGAAGTTGAGCAGTGTTGAATCCAGTGGATGTATTGGTCTAGTCCTTTTATAACAGAAATAATAGCAAAGTTCGTAAGCATAATGCAAAAGTAAAATAGGAAGCACTATTCCCGCTGCGACATATAGAATGTGGAGGTAGTGATTGTCTCGCTTCAATACCCTGGCGACAGTTGCGGAATCATCTAAGTCGAGCCGATCTATTAGAAAACGCCTAATGTTATCTGCTTTAATCATAGCCCTCAAATGAATTGAACTTGTCTCCTATTTCCGTGACTAAAAATCTGGAACGATGACGAGGAATGCTAAATATTATTGATTTAACTCTCGAACGCGTTCGCGTTTGTTGTTATTACCCGGCCGTAACCACCCAGTTTTGACATGACGAGGCTCTTCGCATCGTTCAATTCCAGTAATTCATATCCACCCCCAGAGACGCTAATTGGCGTATTGATATTGACGCTTGATATCGCGAATTGAATGGATTTTATTCTACGTTGCAACAATCAGCACTGCAGGTGCCTGCTGACCCAGCAAGGTGTTGTGACCACTTGCTGGTTGGTAGTACTTAGCTAATTGCATTGAAGATATTTACTAATTGTACGATACAGTCATATATTTTGCATTAAGTGCTCTAATAAAGTATTCGGAGTCAGTAAAATTTGCCCGGCCTGTGATACTCCGCTCGATAATCCTGATGTACTGAAATTCAAGTCATAATATCGCGAACTATTTCTTCTACAAAGCTTTTACTGACAATGTAACGTAGGATATATCACTTACGCTATTGAATCCTACTGAGTAAGCACCCGATAGAGCTGTTAGATTGGCTCGTTAACGATACTGATTCTCATTTATAGGGAGTATAAGTCGGTAAGCACGCATTCCTACAGCGACGAATTCTACATCTTATTCTTTGTTATTTGCTGCTGCTAACAGCCGATCGAGAGTGTTCTGGCAGGTCTTAGCCCTGCAGTTATTAGCGAAATTAGTACCCGCGCACTATCATTCTGGTCGTATCAGTACTCTCAGGAGTTGTATGAGAAATGGATTTCCTGGACTTTATGGTGTACTAATGTGCCGATTTAGACTCTATCAAGAATTCATCGTGAAATCTTTAAGTGAAAAGATCGACCAGTACGGGCAAATACTCAATCAGTCGGCAGCAGTGAACTGACACGATACAGGGTGGTCCAAGACAGGGATCGAATTGCCCGGGCGGCAGATGCAGATATTGATTGTATGTCGGTGGCTAATGATTCATTGTGAATATGTTTACTCATCTTATTAGCTCTCAAGCGTCACATGAATGGTATCGGTATCTTGTCAGTTTCGTGAAATATACTGACGCAAATTCAAGCTCTCAAAAATGAGCGTGAGACTCTTTCCAAAAAGAATTCTGAGCTAGTAGATAGCATACACGACAAGTCTAGACAATTTGCTAAACTCCAAGCGCTATATGACAAACTTAAACGCAAAATGCTTCTAGGTTCAATGCAGAATGCGGCTGACGAGATTGTGAATAATCCGAACTCGGCAGCTGCAGGTGGCTTTGAAGTCCTGAATACTTCGTTAGCTTCGGATAGGGCAGTGATTGGCGGCAACAGCTTATATCGTGAGCACTTTTACTTCAATTGCAATTAATGGGGCACTCTGTGGATGATGTTAACCTGTAATATTTTATGGACAGAGTCTACGCCACATAGACAGCGGATTGCCTCCAATGGAATTATTTTGCAGACACCGTCGCGCGAAAATCGCGTGCCATTGATGCATACTGACTTGAACCGTACACCTGGAGCTCGAAGTGGAAGCGTCGGTGGTGTTGCTTGCCCGACTAGTACTAGTCATCGGCAGCGGTTTCGCCCTTCGCGATGAGGCGATAACCGACTTTATCTAGTTGACCCACGATATAGTTTAGTTGAAGGTCTTTGCGATGTGTATTTTAATTTTATGACCTGTAGTCAATGATCTCAGTTTAAATACCAGTTGACGGCTGGTGTGCAATTGCTACCGTGGTGTAGGGTAATTGAAAAAAATCTATTTGCTTCTCTATATTAGAACTTTCGGGTCTCTCTTTGCTGCATATATTGTGGCTATATTATTTTGTGATCTAGTTGCTAAAAGTTATAACGTAGAATTTACTGTGTATTACGAAAATATATTCGATATTGAGTGACTTCGAGTTCATTAGTACAACAGAATAGAAGAGGTCGGACATCGAACGCCGCTCGCCGGCTGTTGCATTGCTGAGAGGTCACTGTGTGTCTCACCTCGAGCATATACGTGCACGCACTAGGTACTTTCCGAAACTGCATGCAAATACAGGATTACGATTCCTTTGGACACCTAAATACGTGAAGGTCCGTTATTTTTGATCGTATATCTCGATCAGTTATCAGACTGTCAGGTACAGCCAAAATAATGTTCGGTATGAAGTTACCGCGCGTAATTTCGACATTATATTCAACAGCGCGCCTATTTAATATCGTGTCAGAAACGAAGTCATCATGGGGATCACCAGTCCGCGACTTAGATATAGAGGTGAAAGTACAAGAATACCGCGCTCTTACAGTTACCGATAAAAGGCCACCAGTGTTTGGCTCAGTCTGGCAGGAAATCGTGGTGATTATCATACTTACGCTTGGCATGGCCCTGCCTCCAGCCAATCAAGGCTCCATGCAAATTGCAGTTCCTCAAATTGGTGAATCATTCGGGATTTCGGGAGGAAATTTGTCGTGGACAATATCGGCGTTTACACTAACATCTGGTGCTTTTGTGCTTCTGATGGCCGCATTGGCGGACAACATTGGCCGGAAGCGAATGCTTCTTATTTCTTATATATGGTTTTCTGTGTGGTGCCTGGTCTCTGCGTTTGTAAAGAATCACATAGTATTTGACATTATGAGAGGCCTTCAAGGTCTGTCTGGTGCGGTATCGCCGCCGGCAGCGGTCGGAATCATTGGTGCCACGTACATCCCTGGCAGACGAAAAAACAAAGCTATGGCGGCTATAGCGGCCGGGGCACCATTGGGCTTTATCGTTGGGATAACTTGTGGTGGAATATGTACAGAGTTTTTATCATGGAGGTCGATTCTGTTTTTCTCTGCCATAGAGTACACATTCCTTGCAGGATTGGGCTGGTTTTTGGTCCCGAATGACCCAGCAATGAATTGGATAGCGATGAGGGAGAAACTGGCAGCCATAGACTATTTTGGAGCTCTACTGGCTACTTCTGGATTAGTTTTACTTGTGTTCGGTCTGACGGAGTCAAGTGTTACGAAAGCAGGATGGCGGTCACCGTACGTGATTGTTTTATTTGTCGTTGGAATAATAGTCATAGGTCTTTTCGTTTTCTGGGAGTCAAAAGCGAAATATCCTTTAATGCCGCTCTATATATGGAGATATCCAGGGGTGGCGTTGGTATGTTTTTGCTTATGACTACCGCTGTTAAAAGTCTAACTTCGTTTTTTTTTGGTGCAGTGCATGATTATCATCGCGTGTGGCTTTATGAATTTCCTGGGCGTCGTCAGCTACTACATGGTGCTCTTCTTCCAACAAGTTCGTGGGGCATCTGCCATTCTGACAACCGCATATCTTATTCCTCAGGCAGTAAGCGGCATTCTCGTGAACGTTTTGGTTGCCTATACATTGCATATCATCCCGGGTCGCATTTTCATGGTGATAGCAATGGCAGCCTTCGTAATCTCTGCACTTTTGTGGGCTCTCCAGCCTATATCACTGACGTATTGGGCGATGGCATTTCCGGCAATTTGCCTTTCAGTTCTGGGTGCTGATATATCTTTTAATGTTGCGAATATGCATATATTGTCTGCCGTGCCCGCAGAATTGCAATCCTCGGCATCTGGGATTCTGAATACAGTCAAACAAATAGCTGTCTCTATAGGTTTAGCCGCGTCGTCGACAATAGTCAAGACTGCTGCAGACAAGAGCACAAACGAGGGTGCTACGAGACTGTATGATTCGTACAGAGCGGCGTTCTGGTTCGCCGTTGGAGTTAGTGGAATTGGACTCCTGGGGTCCTTATTCTTGAAAGTGGGAACGCAAGGTTCGAAACGCAAAGATAATGCGAATGATACCCCTCAGGATACTGAAAATACTGAGAATGCTGAAAATGCTGAAAATGCCGAAAATGCTGAAAATGCTGAGAAAAGTGCCGGCGCTCGATAAAGGATATATGATTGTTTTTATAATAAAATGACTACATTATGTGGCCACTGCAGAAGTACTATCTTACTTGTGTGGAATCGATTTTGCTCGTTAATTACCACAAGTAACGTTCACAATCAGCGTCATGCTAATAGAATTCATACATTTGGCAAATACACATATTCAAAAAAATCCTATGCGACGTTGGTCGGATCCCAGTCAACGATATAATATTCGTTCGTCATCAAGATATCCATGTCCTTCGACTCGATTTCAAAATCAAACACTTTTGAGTTTTCCTCGATCCGTTTCGGGCTTGAGCTCTTAGGTAATGGAACCAGACCCTATATCAGGTTAGCAACTGTTTTTGCCTAGCGATAACTTACCATTTGGAGTTGCTGACATACACGTTGGAGGGACCACCGCAACAGAATTTGAGCAGGCGTTCGGTTGTATTTTTTGGCCAAGGCCTGTACGCGTTGGTCCTTGAACCTCTGACCTCTCGTAATGGGGCAGAAAGCTTCGACAACTATGTCGCGCGCCTGGCAGTACTCGACAATTTCCTTACGGGTCAGGAAAGGGTGAACTTCAAGCTGATTAACAGCAGGCTTCACGGTCGCGTATGAGTCCATCTCGTTCAGGTGTTTGATGCCGTAATTGGAGACGCCAATCGAGCGGACCTTGCCTTCCTGCACTGCCTCCTCCATCGCCTTCCACGTTTCCTCGCGCAGTTGTCTGCCGGGATACGGCGAGTGAACAAGGTAGAGGTCGATATAGCCTAGATCACATTGGCGCAGCGACCAATTGATGGCCTTCTTAGTGTTGTTGTATCCGTGGTCGGTATCCCACACTTTCGTAGTAAAGAACACGTCTTCTCGCTTGCCGCCGGTGTCGTGGATCCATTTCTTAATAGCGACGCCCACTTCGCGTTCGTTTTCATACAGAGTAGCGGAATCTATGTGACGATAGCCGACATTCAGAGCGTGGTAGACCGAGTTGATGACCTCCTCGCCATATGACATGTACACGCCGAAACCGAGGACCGGCATGTCGTATCCGGAAGACAAGCGAACGCATGACGTCAGCGATAGTTGAGCCATTGCGCCGCTGGCCAAATCTTTGGTGCTTGTGCTTTTGCTTGGACTATCTTTGGTGTCGGCTCTATGCGGGTGGAGTGCGTCGTAAGCCTGTTTAAACTGCTGCACCTCGCGCTGGATAGTCGGGTTTGTTTCCGGATCGAAGCCTGCGGGAAGAGAATCCTTGAGAGACGGCAGACGCAGCTGCGGCGGTGGGAGGCGACCCTGGAGAGAATCGTTGAAGACAGGCGGGCGGCGAAGACGACGGGGTTTGACCGCGCGAGAGTCGACGGTACCTTCGATCAGGACGAAGATGTGGTAGAGTACGAAGCAGAGACCGGTGACAAGGAGCACTATCGTCAGCAGACGACGCCGGCGGGAGAGCTGGACTATTCGAGGCACGTTGGCGATGTGTGCGTATGTGGTTATGGGAGTGGAATAGTTAGCTAAGGGCCTCTATGCCGTCAGGAGGCGGCGGTCCCCGCTTGGGCAGCGTTGGGTTTACCTTACCTAAGGACTCGGGAGGGAAGTGCAGTGGCCCGACCCCGACGATCACTAATGCAAGTTGCAACGTCATACTTCATGCGGCCCCGCTCCAGCTTCCAATTGTTTACGCACCAACCATGAGTATCGCTGACCTATTGCCTGATTTGTATATGTTATAATACATAAATAATATATGTACTTATTTGGTAATCATCTATTTACAAACCACATACAATTAACACACACCATAACGCCAGATCCAGAACCCAGCAATAATAATCCAATCTTCCCGATCAAAAATTACTCTGTGCATAGTCATGAACAATATCAGCATGCTCTATATATACACAACTCGCGCGGCAGAAGCTGGCGCGACAGCCAAACTGTCCTTCGGAACATCGTCCATCCCAGCACGCTGATGTTCCTGCTTCCTTCGTTCTTTTGACTCCCGCTTCTGTCGTTCCTTGCGATCTCGCGCGGTTTCTTTCCGGTGTTTCGATTTCGGCTTCGTCGACGTTTGTTGAGTAGGTATTCCGTCGTCCGTATTTGAGAGCGTGGAAGCGGCGGCAGCCACCGCTGCCTTTTTTCGGGTTTGGTACCGCGACGTGTGTGGATTGGTAGTGGTGCTAGAATGTAAGGTGGTAGCTGATGACAACTCGCTCGGCAGGTTTTTGGAAGTAGGAATGTCAGGGGTTGAAGCTTGCGAATCTGCCGGAGTAGCCAGTCCCGTATCGAATGTGCCGCCCGGTATATCTGACGGCTCTGCTGTCATCGGGCTATCATTTTCACGTTTGGTCTCATCCGCCGTCTCGCCGCCGTCCTCATTCTGCTGTTCAAACAAGTATTCGACGGCTTGATTCACGTCGCCTTTAAAACGTTCAATTGTCTCCCGGACAAGTCTCAGACCTTCGGGTTTGTCAAGAACTAGATCAGGTAGGGACGACAGCACTACTTTCTCCATCCACGGCTGACAGTACTGGTGGGTCTCGAGCAATTTGGACGATGTCTCTGGTGTAATAGCCTATTCTGTTAGCACTTCCCGTCGGCAGACCTACTGAGGCAACGCTTACCATCTCGCGCACTTGCGGCAAACCGGAATGCGGACCGTCGACGTTGCGAATCGACGAATAATGCTCCCACTGGTGATACGCTATATGCAAAACTTTTCGTAGGATGCCATTATCTTCATTGATGCTTTCGCCAGAAACCACGTATGCAAAATCTGCCAGATGAATTTTAACATCGACATTGAACCGCTTGGCAAAGGCCACGATCTCGAGATTGTCGCCATATACACCATCTTTACTCATCGTCTCCAGGTAGCTCTCCCACTTTTTCTCGGTAGGTTGTCCGTCGGAACTGGGGCCGTTAGCTGCCCTCCGAGCACTTTTGCGTGACGCGCCGGAGGAGCCATGGTATGCACCCGCAGCCGGCAGAAAGCTGATAAACTGTGCCTTGTTGTCGCGCAAAAACTGAACGACCTCAGTGCGTAAGTGGGTATGGCTTTCGGGCGACCCGTACAGTTGGTCTGACAGCGCACGGAAGAGGCAGTTGCCGTCGCCAGTGATCGCAGAAGCGTAGAGGCCCTGCGACGCGAGCAGAGGAAATTCGTCCGTCTCGTGCATGCAGTGGTAAGCGCAGATCGCTGAGCTGGGCTGGAATGGACTGGTGTGGCCAGGCGCGCGGGGATTCAGTCAGTAAATTCGTGGTGTTGTAAGCCCGCAGTGATCGCGCGTCAACGACGCTGCGTGGCGATGGCGCACGCCTCTGATAACTCCCACTCTAGCTCGATCTTAGTTTGCATTCGATTACGGAGAATTTATTCGTTCGACTACTATTGTGGCAATCGGCTAGCGCTACGTGGGATCATATGAAATGGTGTAGAGGGCATGCCAACGACTTTTTATTGATATGTTATCTTATTTAATGGTACCTAGTCTTAACATACTAGGCTTTAGAGGAATCTCTGTGGCGCAAAGAATTATATACAACTCTTACGGGCTATTATTACGTCGATTTTGAATATTAAAATCATATTGAAACATTGTCATAACGCTCGCAGCCAGGAACCACTACAAGCGGCCTCCTGCGCTTGCTTTAACTGTATGGCCAAGTCGACAATACAAGTCTTCAAGGACCTGTACTCCACACCCAGCTCGCGCACGCTTGAGTTCACTTTCGCGCTGCCCGCAGCGACATCTTTCAGAATATCATCAGAATCATCCTTGCCGTCGACGTACGCTGCACCTTCTTTCGCGAATCGTCCTAGAATATTTGCGGCATAGTTAAAACCCCGAAGTGGCAATATAACACTGGACGGGAGCATGATCGTTCGTCATGCATAAACGCGACATCGGGTTCATCGACGAGCGCACTAATATCGTTGGCATTGGGATTCTTGTGTGTTTGCATGAGCTTGTAAATCGCCATGTTGGATGTATTTTGAGTGTTGACAGGGACACATCATGGAGCATTTGCCCCAGACGTACAAAGGCATGGGTGGGAATCGAGAACTTCGGTTTCTCTTCATCGACGAAAGACCACGCGGCCCTGTTACATCTGTTAGTTACATTTGTCATATCTCCAGATCTGTTCTACTTTTCTCTGCGAAGATCTTGCTGCTTAGATATCCAATAAATGCATTTTTGGAAGCGTCATCCCAAGTGCCTTATTCCAGTCCTTTTCTCGGTATGTGGCGTCGACACGCCCTTTAAGATCCCCTGCCGTGCTGAATACAGGATGATGTGATGACGACGGCTTCATCCCCGGCGCATTCTTCTTGTTCAGGATACCGTTAGTAAAGGGCCGTAAAGGTCGTTTAGAAAGACTAGAATACAAGCCTTACACCGACGCTCGTAGGATGTAGTCGTTCTCAGTCGATGCAAGATTTCACGCGCTAACTCAAATGTGCCGCAGCGGCTGCGGCTCCGCCATCTGTGCTCATGGTCTTAATCGAAAGCGTGTCAAAAATAAAATAAAATATAATGTCAGTTCATTGTTCCCATGCGCCGTGACTCGTCCGGTCGACTCTCAACGAGAAATACCTATATAACAATGGCTATTGTGAAAGCTGCACTGGCTGTCTCTGATGTAACCAAGATAACAAACATATATATGTTACGAAAGGGAAGAAACACACTAGTCAAAAGGAGCGAGTAAAAGTATGCTTCAAATGATTGAGTAACAACCGCAAGCAGACCAAAAGCTGTTAGTCAACCGAAGTAGCATGTGCACTAGCATGACGGTCGAAGACAGGTTGGAACGAGTATCTTACAAGACCGAGGTAGTAAGGTACAAGCAAGGGACTGGAACTGTATATGCACTAAAGGAAATTACGGCGGGACTTTGTCGACATTTGCGTTCCAATCCAACCAAGGATGCCAGACTAGGTACATGTCAGGCATTGCTGCTAGGCTTCATGGCTGTTGACAACCGCACCTGTCGCTCGACCAGGAGCACGAACGTTGTCAAGTGACAAGACAGCTAAGGAAACAACGATTAGGATACATCTTCAAGTAATTCAATTGACATGACTCATCTGATGTTTTCAAACTCGGGCCGTCATAGTGATGGCAGCCTTCGTGATAATAAACTGGCAATTATTTGCAAGTGTGTGTGTAGGCTGTTTGGTCCTACAAGGTTGCTAAAGGATCAAATTGTCATCGATTTCATTGAACTCTAGAACCATATATGTCCTGAAAATAAAGCTATGCTAAAACGTGGCACATATCTAACCTAAAAGCACAAGACTCCCATAATGCCTTAACACTGACGTCTATATTTCACAAAGCAACCAGCAACGCATTCATGATAACTGAATATAGTCATGTCTAAGAAATGTTTCTCATCCATCTGTCTCAGCAAGCCAGAAGCAGATAAGCAACACATATATCTTCATCTTGCATCCCCTCATATCACAAGTCAATATAAATATAGCGTCACATGCCATTAAGGAAAACAGCATCATAAACAACATGATAAACAACAGGGTAATAATAATATACTAGTAGCTAACAGAACTTAATAGCAATTACAAACGCTCTAACGCGACAACTAAACAAGTCTCGGATTCTGACTACTAAGCATCATTGTCCTCACTTGAACAAGCCGAAGAAGTGTCTGAGCTAGACCTATATTAATGATCACACGTTAGTCTTAATCCTGTCTGTCATTGTCCACGACTCATATCATACTCGTGGTTGCTGCGTAATTGAGGATCTGGAGACCAATGCACAATTTTCTGTTCTGCACCAGAAAGAGGCACAGGCCCGGACATGGCTTGTGGCACTGGATATGGCATTGCTTCTGGAGATAACACAAAGGGCTTGTACATTAAAGGTTTTGGCATAGAGTAATCTTCAAGAGCACGTTGCGCAGCTAACAAGTGATACTCGTGAGCTCTCCAGCTACGCTTCTTTAACGTAACCTGCTTTAATCGTTTCTGAGCTTCAGTATCACTGAATCGAACCTGAATGGGCATCCCTCCTTCGCCGATAGGCTGGCCATTGAACTTGGTAATGATGTCTTCCGCAACATTCCTTTCAATAAATCTATAACACGTGACAAGTTAGATAATTCACAAATGCTAAGTTTCGTGGTACCTAGCAAATCCTACGCCTCTGTTATTGCCATGCCCGTCTCTCAGGACCTTAATTGAGACGACAGGGAATCCTTCCAGTAGCTGTTTGAATTCCTACGCAATGGTAACGATTAGAATTAGAAATTCGTATTGAAGCGACCACTAGCTGTTAACCAACCGCTTTGTCCCAGAATCTAGGAATGTTGGAGAAATAGACATTGGTAGACTGCGCATCTTGGAGTTCTTTCAGTCTCAAAGCGAACGACTGCTTTGCAAATGAGGTTTGGTATCCATACTGCGCGAGACCACATATGCATTGGATCGCCTCTCGCTCAGTCTCGAACTGTGCAAAGCCAAACCTAATTCAGTCAGTGATACAAGAATATCCAGAAATGTTCACGCAGGCACAGATAGCGTACCCTTTGCACATCCCAGTGGAACTATCCATCATCGCTTTTGCGGTTGTCAAGTTTCCAAATCTGCTGGCAACCTTCACAAGAATATCATCGGTTATATCGGGTGCCAGTCCCCTAATATAGACATTGGTAGTCTTCCGTGGGTTTTTCAAGGATTCCTCCAATGAGAAGGTAGTGATGCCGCTCGGAGGAGCGATTGCCATTGGAATGGGAAAGTCTACCACAGTAGAGTGAACAATCGATTCCATCACATTGGTTGTCGGCGAGCACTGTGGCAAGGAAGATTTTGCCGGCACATCGGGGGCTTTGTTTGGATTTACTGGTTGCAGCACTTGCGCACTGGATCTTCCAGTGTTTGCCTCAAAGCCTTTTTCATTCGCCCTACTGTTCCGGCCAGAAGAGTTTCCATATCGATTGCTTGAATTTGCTCCAGCCTAAAATTGAGTTAGTAGCTAACGTTATACACCATGAATTACACCGCGGACACTTGCCTTCTCATTACTTGTGCTGCGTCGATCATATCGCCCTACCTTTGGAATGCCTCCAAATGACCGATAAAGAGGACCGAGCCTCTGCTGGGAGGAGGATGGATAAGCAACAGGTGAGTGAGCAGATCCAGTAAGAGATCCTTGCGGCTGTCTAGTAGTGAAGAGATCCATTGTCTGAATATGCGGAGAAGAATAACCGGGATACATTGAGTACATAGGCATATGAAGTCCAGTAGGGTAGATTGGCGCAGACATAGGCGTCTGGGAGATAGCATAAGCTGTCTGTGGATTGTAGGCATTATGTTTGTCGCCAGGAGTAATCGATGCTGCATAGGAAGTAGCCGTGTGAATGCTTTGCTGCACCGTTGGATAATAAGAGGCAGCAGGCGCATAGAATTGAGGTGGTGAAGTGATATCTGGCATTGTGGAGATATCCATCTTCAAACGGATCCTTAATTATATTTCGCGGTCAGTACCGTGATGGTCATACTCAGCTTTTAACGATAAAGCCAACGCGTCAGTTGAATTGCACGTGAAAATTTTCGCACATTTCCACTCTCAGACTCATTCACATCCCCAGTAGCTAGACGAATTTATACATACCTTACTAAAATAAATATATCCAGTCAAGAACTGGTGGAACCGTTGAAGGAGAGGGCCTGAAGAAAGAATGATCGCGATAGAGATGAATAACTGGACAAACTATCTATCTGCCCAGACAGGTGCGGGTCAATCTATATATAACGTAATTGTAACAATAAACTAAATAAAAATGTAAAACGCGCCAAGATAGAAAATAAAAATCAGCCGTTCTTAAAACAGGTTGCAACGCATGGTTGTTCTGGTATATGCAAGTGTGTAAAACGCGCGACGGCCAAAGCAATGTAAACAATTTCGACTGTCACGCTGCGAGTCGCGGTAATTTCGTGATGAAATTTTAATGCGGTGCATCAGCGCAACGCCTGTCATAAGGGCAGAAAACTCACACCATCGAAAACTCTCAGGCAGCATCAGGTTTAAATTATTAGCTGCTGCCGCGCGATTAATATTTTAAATTTTAATCGTTCACTGTCGCAGTTCTGTAAAAAAATTCTAGATTTATAAAGGCTCCCTATAACGTGACTTCCACTCCATTTGACCGGATAGTGCCGCACGTAGCACTAACTAGGACTACTCTCTATTAGACTCACTACAATGATATTTGTCCTTAAATAGTGTAAAGTACATGAACCAATATTGCCATCAATCTAGATACGACTTTAGCATTAGGACCGTCATTAAACCGCAGTCGTCACATGAGGTTCTTCGTAGTCTCGAGTCCCGGTCAAAGATCGTCTTCACTCCTCCGGTTCATCTTCTCGGTCTACCCCCTCTTCGTTTTCGCCCTCGCCATCCTCTTCTTCGTCATTCTCTTCTTCGTCCTCTTCGTCCTCTTCGTCGCCGTGGTGCTCTTCTCCGATTTCTCCATGGTCAGTTGCATCTTCTCCCTTCTCACGTGACTCCGAAATCGCTTTCTCAAACTCTTTAACCATCTTCTTACTAAACCCACTTGCCTGTACATCAATATCCAGACTCGCAACTCTCTTCGCATCGCGCTGAAATATCGGATAGTCTTCGCTAACATATCCAAGCTTCTTCTCAAAAAATCGCCTAATACAATCCACGTCGCGCTTGAAGTACCGTTCAGCATCAACGTGGTCAAGACTCACACATTGTGGGAAATCGATAACCATGAACTGCTCGTCTTCTGATTTCGGTTCGTCAAGAATCATAATATTAAACTCATTAAAATCGCAATGAATTAAGCCGTGGTTTGCTAGACGCACTATGAACGACATCAAAGAAGAATAGAGCGCTGATGGGTCCTCATGAGATGATAATTGACGCCTAAATGAGTTAGCTTAAGCTCCTCAAATAATCGAATACAAATATATACATCGGAAAGCCCGGAATTAATGACATAATAATACAGTGCCGTGAATGGTCAATCGGCTCGGGTACAGGGAACCCGTTCTCATACAACGCTTTCATGAATGCAAACTCCTTCTGCGCTGCGAGACGCGAAAGATACATCCAACTTGCCGACTGTCGATTCCGTAAATAGTCTCTGTTATTCTTTACACTCCGAAAGCTGATACGGCCTAGCCGGTGAATCTTGAGAACACACTTTCGACCTTTCTCGTTGGCCACCACAAATATATCTGATTCCTTTCCCACGCCGATCTGGTTTCCAACCGAATATACTGTTCGCCTGTTTGAGAATGCTTTGATTGCAAGATAGTCATAGCCGCCGTACGTCAGTCTATATCCGTCATCTGCTCCCGGATTAGTCTAAAATGCATCATTGACACAGACATCCGAGTAACCTCACACTTCGCATTTTTAACTCGCGCTATCAGATTCGCCTTTGCCAGTTCAGATATACAGTTACCAACGCCTGCACCACCTCTTAGACCTGCAATCTGAACAATAAGGGTAGTCGGCACAATCTCATGATTTTTGGATCCCATCTCCGTCTTTTCGCACGATATATCCCATTAGAAATTTCTTCGATAATAAAATCCGCGGGTCTTGCTTTTCACTTACCGCAGTGAGAACTCGAAAATCGTCATTAGACAAATATCTCATAGCAGCCGTATTGAGCCTCATATTCGCAGACCTTTTAGAGTAAATATATAATACTATACGTGAATAATAAAACTATTGATATAATTCGAGCAAAAAATAAAATTTGAATTGCATTTGGGAGTTTACATCGTGAAAGTTTAATTTTTAGTGGGACAATTCAAAATACAGAGCGTCCGATACGGCATAAAGCTAAAGCACACTTGGCACGATTGTCGCACAAGCGCCGCAGCTGATCTCATCATGACTTGCTCGGCTACTGGGCGATATATTGACGGTGTACAAGTGGCGGTATATTGCGATCATGGATGCCATAACGAAGGAGTTTAATCGTTTGGAAAAGAATGGCAATTTTGATAAATATATTGACGATGTGGACGAACTGATCGAACTGCTTCAGAAGACGAGGAATACGATCGATGCCGGTGAGTGGATCGCTGCAGATTTCTAGATGATTGAACATCGCGAGAACGATTGAGGCGCTGACTGGAAATTTTTATTAGCTCCACAATCCCGCAGAGAGCAGTTGGCTATTTTGAAGAGCGGATGCACATCGTGGACAAACAAAATGGCCGAGTCACAGAAAGATATTTATGGAGCGCTGAGCAAGTACGCGAAGGCGCTGGACAAGGTGATTACAATGTACTCGTTTTCCGAATGATATGGACTAACACGGTGATTAGAAATTCAAGGTTGATATTGAAGCGGCGTACAATCCCAATGCCTTCCCTCAGTCGGGCGACAAGCTACTGGACAGAGCGGTCGCAATGCACCTGATCAGAGACGGGCAGTTTCAAGTAGCAGATAAGCTCATCCAAGAAGCGAATCTTGATATCCCCGAGGCTTTAGAACAGGAATTTATGGATATGTATCGCATACTGGAATCCTTAAAACAAAAAGATTTACAGCCCGCGATCGAATGGGCTGCATCCAAACGGGATAGACTGGCACAATCCGGAAGTAATCTCGAGTTTAGCTTACATAGTCTGCAATTTGTTCACCTATTTACGTATCCGAACGGCACTGGAACCAGGCTGGCGTTAGAATATGCGCGCGAGAATTTTGCCGTGTTTGGGGATAGGTACTTGGCTGACATATCGAAGCTGATGTGCGCGTTCCTATTCCAGTCGAATTTGCAATCGTCTCCATATGCTTCAACCTTCTTGTCACCTTCGGCGTGGGATGACGTCGCACATTCATTTACAAAAGAATTTTGTTCATTGTTAGGACTCAGCCCTGATTCACCGCTGTATCTGGCAGCACTTGCCGGTGCCATCGCTTTACCAACGCTACTGAAGGTGGGTAGCATCATGCGCGAGAAACAGACAGAGTGGAGTAGTGAAAATGAGCTACCAGTCGAGATTCCATTGCCGCCGTCTTTCCAATTCCACGCCATATTCGTTTGTCCAGTCTCCAAAGAACAGACGACCGACGAGAATCCGCCAATGATGATGCCATGTGGCCACATCGTTGCAAAAGACAGCTTGGCAAGAATGAGCAAGGGTAATCCAAACCAGCGCTTTAAGTGCCCTTACTGTCCGAATGAAAGTATACCGAATCAGGCGATCAGAGTCTATTTTTGACTAAATGGTTATTTCATACATATATTATTTAATTTAATGGAGCTATAGGTGTCTTAGGTTACATTTTTTGTCGTCATTGTCTATGTATGATAGTCCTTTAACGTTCATCACATTTTCCATGTAGCTTCTATCTATCTTTTCCGTTGAGGTTTCCATCTCCAAGCCACTGATCCATCACTTTTTACAATCTTTTTTTTGGGACCGTTCGTCATCAACTGACGTTGCAACTGAACCTCATGCAAAACCTTTTCAAGCTGTTGTAACCGTTCCTGCCGATCTGACAATTCCATGATTAACAACCCATGCGTCTTGCTGAGCTCAGAATTTAGCTCAGGTACCGCGCTCGGTAAAGACTCGTCATGCGACAGAGCCTGATCTATCCTATCCGCGAAAACCAAATGCTTGCCATTACCATTCGACTTTTTTTTACGCCTTTCCAATTTCTTCTTCACTTTGTTCTTCCCACTTCCGTCCACATCACTCTCGAAGTCACTATAATCAAAGTCGGTAAGGTCAGCGGAAGGTTTGTCTGGCTCGGATGTCAAGAACTCATTCTTTATGAAGGCCAGCCTATCTTGCAATCGCGAGACTTTTGCTTTTTCTTGAGTAACCATGGTAACCAAATATCCTTCATCCTGAGTTTTAAGCAACTTGACCTCGTCATGTGACAACACGACAGATGTTTCCCGATCTTTCTGTTTAATGCCCCGTGCATTGGTTTTACTTGAAACCATGCCATGGTAAAATTCATCCGGATTTCGACTCTGCGCCTTTTCGCGCAGAGCTTTGATTCGAGCTTCTTTTGTATGATAGTCCCGCGCTCTGAGAACGTAATCCTAATGCCACACCGTAAGTACACATTGAGACTAGGAATATATTCTAAACTTCACTCACCTTGTGCTTTTCAAGAAGACCCCATTTCCGGCGGGCGTGAGGTTGTGCACGCTCACGATGCTGCTTTTTCTGAACTGAAAATTTTAATGACGACATTGTTATGACTATGCCTTATCTACAGATAAGATACAATGAAGTGAACGCGAGATCAAGGATTCAATATGATACACGACAAATGCTGCTTGTGAGAAACAATTTTTGTTTGAAGTAAGCTAGTTAAAAGTTGGGAGTTTTGCAAAATTTAAAGTTCTGCCTGTTCTTGTCTTTTGTTGTCGGGATCAGGGTAAGTTCCACCAATGTGACTGCACTGGAAATAACAGGAAGATATCAGTTCTGTCACACATTAGAAACATTTGTTCTGTCATATGCGGGTGGTTAATTATGAGCGAGGCTGATCGAAAACCGGTGCCATTGTGGATGCTCTCGCCGAAGGATGAAGGCGAGATAAATGAGCGACAAGGCAAGTTCGCGCGTGCGAAGTGCAGGGACGTACTGACGGGTAGGAATCCATGACGCTTTGATATGAATGACTTCTTATTAATTTATATGCAGCCTTTACCGAATGTAACCGGGGCCGATTAATATCTACTAGCTGGGCGTGTCGGAAAGAAACAGATGACATGATGGAGTGCATGCTACACTATATGCAGCCAGAATTTCGGGAACGGATTGCAAATGAGTTTATAGAGGAGAAGAAACAACTGATTTTGAAGGCACGACAAGAGAATACTGAATCGCAGAAGCGGGCGCAGCGCATATAGTCATTCAAAACCCATGAATATTCTGGAAAAATGCGGGATGATAAATGGATAGTGGAATAAATATCATTGCAGAATTTGGTTATGTATTTTGCATATTATACCGTACGCCGCACATATTATAATGATTATATAGTATACATGTAACTCCAGTTATCACTTTATTCCTTCAAATTGCTTCAGTAGTGATTAGCCGGATCGTTGCCGTTTTGGTTCAGGTAGAATCTCATCAACGTCATCCTGCGAAGCATATTACTATGGCACCGCACAGCAATGCACAACGAAATTACGACTTACCGGTAGCTCTTTGGCTTCTTCATCTATATCCAAGTCCTTGGCAGTCAGACAATACTGGCGAAAGTCAGTATACAGTGGTTAAACTGGATAGCATCGAACAAACCTTCTCTGGTGGCAATCTGACTCCATAAGTCTGCGCAACCGGCGGTAGGGGCCGCCGATTTCTTTCCTGCGCCATCTCAAGCATCAATTCTTTGGGGGGTACAGGCTTAAACTGATAATTCACACGCGCGGCAACACTAAGTCTGACGTCGTCCACAGTAATCTGTGTATTGGCTGCTGTGCCCGTACTGGGATTGGAGGAGCGAGAGTGATCCGCATAGAGTAATGAATCTTCCAAAATCGCATTCGTGTATCCTATACGAAGGTTAGTATATAGTGGCGATACTTAGCGTTCGGCGAACACCGGAGACGTACTGTAAGCAAAGTCCATTATTTGAAGCGGCACTCGATCTTGATAACTTGCAATCCCCATTGATGCCATTATCAAATGTAGTAGCCTTGCATCTCTTGGAGTTGCAGATGGCAGATCCTCACTAGTTTCCATCCGTATGTCTGCCTGTGGCTGTTGCCCTATCGCCTGCGACGATGGAACTGCAGAAGATTGCACATCTGACATGATTAATACTTAGCCTGTAAACTGACACCGGATGCACGCCGTGATCATACGCCCCGGTGAAACTTCTTAATCGTGAATGCCGGAACCTAACCGGCTTATTCCCAGTGAGTTTGGATAGTTCATCCGCAACCACGGCACAGTATTGGAGTTAGAAGCGCAAATGTAGTGGAACGAATGGGTTCTAAGGGAACTCCCAACCTTGAGGTAAAGCGAGTTGGAGCACACAGTTCAATATTGGCCGCGCACGTCAACAAACAGGGAAAACAGTTTTATTGGCTTCGGTCTTCCGATTTCTGTAGTCTATTTGCTACTCATAAAATATTCGTCATGGCGGAACCGATTTCGCCGGTTTTCCAGTTCTCGACTCTGCCGGCGGCGACAAATGTCCAGCCAATGCAGCCGCCTAATACTCCACCGCAAGGCCCACTTACGCCGGGGTCCTTGCAACAAAGTGCAGGCACAGTATTCGGAACGCCTCCGACAGCTCCTAATTCGTCGTTTACACTCTCACCATCCGCGAGCTTTGTGGACGGTGCGGCTGGTGTTGCTGGCCCACCGAAATCTTTGTCCGTCGTACGTACGTACACCAAACGCCGTTAAGTATGATCGAATCTAACATGTATGTTATCAGCCGACCCAACATATCCACCATGTGCGGCAAATGCCTCAGTCACAATGTGTCCAGAAGATCGCAAGATCTTTATCTTTGGCGGATTTGATTTCACAATGAGTACTGATGAATGTATGATCTTGAATTTCTGACGTAGCGACTACGAGGCTAACAGCGATAGTATTCAATTCGGTGATGCTCATTGACACGAAGACATATAAAGCGACGCTAATTAAAGAACCTGCGGGCACTGTTCCGAGTGGCCGCCATGGTGAGTTAGACATATAAAAGAAGAAGTCCGATGTACTGACGTAGGGAAGGGCACACGGCGACATATTGGAAAGAAGGCAAACTTATCATATTTGGCGGCGAGAATGAACGAGGTGTATTCCTGAATGAATTATATGTTTTTGATGTACGGACACAAACATGGTCATCGCCAACCACATACGGGCGGAAACCGGTAGGCCGGAGCCGTCACGCAGCCTGTCTCTCGGAATGCGGTAAACGGCTATATTTTTGTGGTGGATTTCGGCAGCACACTGTAATGTCAGACATTTTCTGCCTGGATCTTGAGACCATGACTTGGTCGGACTCGCGGCAGTTTGTTGCACGTTATGATCACGTCGCGACTGTGCATAACGAGAAAGTTTGGATTTTCGGTGGGTTGACACAGGAAATGGACCGTCCGTCTGAAGTAATCTGGTTCGATTTACGTACGTCTGCGGTTGCCAGTCTACGGTTTGATGACGGGCTAAATAACGGCGACGATGAAGACGGCTTAAGGATAGGAAATGGAAGGAGTCGTCGGGGCACCCCGAATCAGGACAAGCGTGCAGGAACGCATTTCTACGCTTTCTGCGGCTCGACCGTTATCGACTTTATGACGCACGGACCAGCGATCCACAATACCGATACATCGATCACCAGTTTTGATCTTACTGAGTTACGCTGGCGGACGCTTGCTGATTCTTCGTGCGACATATTCTCGGGTAACTCATGGGCGTACGTTGCGCTGTCTGGTACTACGGCCTTCCTACTTGGGTCAGCGCTATATCCAGAGTATGGGATTGAGAATGAGGTTATCTGCCGGATCCTACCAATCGATCTCAAATACTACGGTGCGGCACCTAAACCAAGCCTACAGTCGCCGACCGTTCCACCGGCCGAATCTCTCAACGCAGACATATCGACTCTATTTGATGACCGGGAAACATCAGATTTTGTTATTACGGCTATCCCTGATGACTACGACAATCCAGGATCAATGAGTGTGCCAGGACCCGATACCGCGGCGGACACAACTCAGCAGATTCCGGTGTCGGACCCGATATATGTGCACGCACTGATACTGCAGACGCGGTGGCCGCATTTCAAGCGGTTATCAAACTCGAGGATGCGAGAGTATCACCGGAAGCGAATGCACATTCCCGAAAAGTACTCGACTGTGCGCGCGCTGTTGTACTATCTTTACAGTGACACGATCGCCACTACCGTGAGCGTTGTTACTGTGGCGAAGCTGCTTGTGTTGAGCAACATGTATGCCCTGCCACGGCTACGAGATCTGTGCATTTCACGAATTCAGGATGGATTTGACGTTGCTAACGCGCCGACGATATGGGAGTGCGCCAAGATCGCGCAAGAGGACGTTCTGCGTACTTCTGCCGCGCGGTTCTGCTTAAGACATTGGGGACGCGTCGTGCGGACGAAGGCGTTCAGAGCACTATCCAAAGGTTCGATGTTGGAAATATGCGAGGAAGTCGATTTAGAGGGACAAGTCGTGATGGGGTGGGACAGCCACGGCCGTCGGCGCACGGATAGTTCGACCAACGGTGGGAATGATGGCGAGGGTTCCGGCGCGATGTTAGATGACGCGGCAAGTGAGACTGATATGGCAATGGTGGAGGACATTGATAGCGACGTCGAGGGTGACATTGACGGAGAGTCAGGGGCGTGAATAGCATCGCTTATTTGTATATATTTTGCCTGGGACTTTTTTATATTATGATTTCTGGGATCCGGACTTCACGGATTCAATAATTTCTAAGGTGATTTGCATAAATCACGTACATCAATACAATTGCTAGCTTTCTATCCAACAGCAACCTAGAATACACTAACCGGCAACACAACAATGGAATGCGAACAGTGGAAACAAATGTAATACTGTACATAATAATACTAACATTAAGCAGGCCAAACTCCTAAGCAATATCCCAACAATTTGCATGTAATGACTGAATCGCACGACAGCATTCCTTCTGCCGTCTTGCTTACAGGAAATAATCCGCGGCCGGTTTTTTGGCCGGCATACCCTTTGCGTCCTGCGGTGCAGCCTCGAAAATACGGTACTTTCTCTCCAGGTCCTCGCCGACCGTCAAAATCGCGGCGACGTTACCGCACCGGTAGCAGTAATTCGGTGCGGACCAGACGGTGACGATCGCACCTTCGAACATCTCTTTGTAGCCCTCCATGACCAGTTGATGGGCGCGTGCAATCAGGCTGATGTCGTTCGTGTGGTTGAACTCGTGCACTTTATCCCCGCCAAAGAGGTATCCCGCACCTCGCGGCGATATGCCCCATCCGTCGATATCCTCGGGGTCAGACCACAGTAGATCGCACATCGCGCCTTCGTGTGGGACCTCTTGTTTGCGATCGATTAGTCTGATTTGGTCGAGATGCTTGACACTGGGGGACAATCCGCCGTGGACGCAAAACACCCCGCCAGGGCCACCGACTAAGGCGCCGAGCGCGAGGTAGTCGAACACGTCGCAGCAGTACCGCCACACGTTGGCTGATCCATACTTGCGGATGCATTCGTCGTAGAAACCGTACACGGTCGTGATTTGCCGGGACTCGTGGTTACCTCGGATGAGCGTTATCCGGTCCGGATAGCGTACTTTTAGACAGAGTAGGAGCAGAAATGATTCGAGCGAGTAGAATCCGCGGTCGACAAAGTCGCCTGTGCCAGTTAGTCGTCGTCGTCGGTTACGGAAGGGTAAGAGAACACACCAAGGAAGAGGTAGTTTGTATCTGGGCATTCGCCGCCCTGCTCGAACAGCGTGATCAAATCATGGAACTGGCCGTGAATATCGCCGCATATCTGTCTGGTCAGCACCGCATGTTATCAATCTTACCGGAAACAACATACCGTCACCGGTGTATCCACAATCTGCACATTTCGCTCCTCAACGAGCAATTCCTGTGCGCGATAGCATAATTCGCGTACTTCTTGTTCCGGTAGCGTCTGGCAATCGCGGAGTTTCTCGATCGCCCTGCATCAGCATTAGCCGCCAATTGCCAGCAACAGTGTAGTCGCCAAACAGACCTGTCCAAATTGCTCATACTGCCGTCCTGGCGGCTTCGCGATGCCTACGCCCAGGCTCCACCAGCACTCCGATAGTCTCCGATCACTTCGGGTAGTAACCTGACGGGCTTCGCGATACCTACGTCTGAGCTCGACCAGCACACAGATCCTCCTTTGATCTCTTAACTAGTAACCTATAACTAAAAGCTTGTTGGGTGAACCTTCCTATTCGTCGACTAGCAGATTCGATCGCCGATTAGGTTCTCGAAGGAACTACATGAGCACGCGCGATTGTGGCGGGCATCTCATCTAATTTTTCCCAACCATATGTGGTTTAGGGTATGGCCAATGACTATTAAACTGCCAATGTTTGTGACCACTCACTTGCATTGTGAACACTTCCAACATTACTTTGTGACAACTGTATTAGCTGGCGATCCCAATGCTTCTAAGATAACAAACAACATAACCGTGGTATGAGCGAATGACCGTATAATACACTACCATGTCCGTAATCCAATGATATCAAAAGAACCAACAAATGCATAGAACCGACAAAACAAAGCAATGCAAACCTCAACGCTTATTCCCGTCTATATAGCCATTTCAATCCCAACCCAACAAACTATAAACCACACTAGTTCTCGTCTGTAATCAAGTCACACGGACGGGAGACGTCCCGCCCATTCGAGCACCTCGAGACTCATGACGACCATGACCATTGTAACCGGTAGTGTCAAGACAACATATCCCCAAAACAGAACAGCCGCCATCTCGCGCTCGAAAACCTCGTTAAGCTGGCAGATCTGGCTCAGCTGGATTGCGGGCGGAGCAGTCGCAAGCAAGAAGAGCACGACCAAGAATATTGGGTCGTCGACAATCGAGACGTGCACAAATTTTGCAAAAACTGCAAGGATAGGGATCAGGACCGCGCCAGATATGAGCATGCGGGCCACGAGAGCGGAAGCGACGATTCTCTTGAAATTCGGCGACGGTGGAGCTGCCACGTCGTCCGGATACAGATTACCGCCGAGAACGACGAGGATGAGAGGGACGGAAATCTGGGATGTCTGAGTGACGGCAGAAGTGAAGGTGCGGTAGATAAAAGTGTCTTTTTCTTCGAAGATCAGATGCTGGAGCGGGGGAATTACTGCCACGATAAGGGCGGAGAGCATGGCCCAGAGAGGCGGATTCATATATCCAATTGCCTTGACGAGAAAGAGTTTGACATTTCGAACTGTAGTATTGTCGAAAATGCGGCCGAGCGCCGAACGGTTAAAGTCCTTCCGAAACGACCGATTGAAGGACGGCAGCAGGGTTTGATCGGGACGATAGTACAATGAGCCAGTGGGAGAGTCTGATATGTCCGAAGAGCCGCTGGTGTCGGTCGAGCAGTCCTCTGGGAGGAGCGGTTTCGCGCTCATGGCAATCGTCTCGACCGACAACTCGGAATTTGCGTTATGGGATATATAGTGTGCGGCCTCCTCAGCTTCATCAGAATCTGAGTCAGTCGAGACCGACAGCTGGGAAGAGTGCATCGAGATCTCGCCGCCACTATAGTCTTTTGAGAGCAAGGTGTTGTAGCCCCACGACCAACGCAACATCTGGCCAAGTTGCTGGAAGATGAGCAGGTAAAGAATACCTCTGGACGCGATCATTTCGGCGGTGTCGTTGGGAAGCCACTTGAGGGACGGCAGAGTCTGGGCGAGGGCGATTGTGAGCGACACGGGCAGACTGTTGGAGTTGGCGAATACGGCCATCGCGATAACAAAGTTTGACTCGCGCCGATTGAAACCCTGGAAGTGGTTGATAACCAGGGCGGCGAGGTATGACACTCCGGCCGTGAGCACAAACAGAACAGGCACTATGGCGAGGTCGACCAGCTTGTCGGCTGTTATTGCAGAAGCGAGCTTGACGAAGATCAGACAGGGTGTAAAGAGCATCACATTGAGCTGCGATATGTGCTTCTGTAGTGCCGGATTCAGCAGGCGGACATGCGCGGCCCAGAAACCGAGCACACACACAAGCACGACCTGCACGACCGCCTGGAAAACGAGGAACGCGAGGTGAGCATAGGATGGGTGCAAGTGCGTGGCGTCGCTGGCGACATATTCCGGAGACGACGGCAATGGCAATGCCATCGAACCGCGCGGGAAACTGCCTGAGTGGTGAGCAGTAGCGATTGTGAGGATGAGCAGCACTCGCCAGTGACAATGTCGTAGAGCAATCGCAGCGAGCAGAGCACACGACACATGCGAACTGGAGAAGTAGTCACTTCTAAATATCTCTTCCGACACGATGCGAAGCGGCGCCGGCGAAATTGAGGCGCATTGACCGACCCGCTGAAACCTCAACCCGGGTCAGCAACCTTGTTGACACGTGCACGGTCCAAGCCTTCCTGTGGGATGGAATGAGCCTTGACGAGACCTTGGGTCAGACTGCCCGATAAGGTGAACAATCGTCTATGTCACCGTACTACTACCGCATGCTGATCCTTGGGCCCCACAATATCACGGAGTTCCAATATACTTCATCTGTCAAACTACGGGATTGGTTCTCGCGAGCTGATGTCCATCACATTGGTTTGGTCAACAAATCTCGTAAAACTGCTCGAACTGTTGAGCTGTGTCTCTTGTAAGTGGAGCTTCCTAGGCAGTCACGATATGTTTCGCGCAGGTTTTGAACGGAAGTAAATCACTGGACTTCCCCTTCGCCATTGGGATGTTTTGGTGTCCCGGCCAAATTTACTCGTCTCACTATTGTGCTCGAGTGAAGCGGAACCATGTAGATCGTATAAGCATTCACAACAGCTCTAATCTTATTTCTCAGTCTCAAGCACCTTGCCGACATCTAGACCATGTGCTCGCGCCAGCACGCCACTGCAGCTGCCTTTTAAGGAGCGGAGTATGATCCGATGATTGCACGGGATTAAAGCGCGAGAAATCTCAAGCCCTTGTGGTTCTGCTCATCGGCACCCCGAGACATAAGCGAGTTAACCCGATAAAAAATCGATACTTGCCTGCAGGAGATAGTGGAGATAGCTCGGACTTATGACGGCCATATCGGAAAGTTTCAGGAACCCGGGGTCACCTGAATATGATACCCATCAATCAACATCTGGTATGAGGTACAAAAGATGTACGGGGGATGTTCTTACGAATGGTCCAGTAGGAAGGAATGGACTGTTTTTCTCTATATTTTAATATAGTATACCTGCCAATCACGTGGACCAGCAACTATTACCTGATTCAATTACAGTACACATATAAATACATAATATGGCGACAACATCTACTTACTCTCATCGTCTTTCATATCGACATTTCCAACCTTGTCCTCCATTGGAACCACCGGCTTTTTCTCCTCGCTTTCTTCTTCTTCTTCTTCGTCGTCGTAGTTCTCGTCCTCCTCGACCTTCCGCTGGGGCCCCTCCTCAGCAACCGCAGCGGGTCCGGTTGCAGGAGCTGCTGTCGTAGCCGGAACTGGCGCGGACACGGCTGGCGCTGCCTGCGCAGGCGCAGGCGCAACCGCGGTCGCAGGAGCTGGAGCTGGTGGTGTTGACGTCGCAGCCGTAGATACTGGCGGAACAGGCGACTCTTTCTTCTCCTCCGTTGACGGTGCGGGCGATGCCGCTGCTGGTGCCGCTGATGCGGGTGACGGCTTGCGCTCTGGCACATCCGACGGTCCGGTCACGCTCGACAGCCAACTCGACTTGACCGGCGCAGGAGTATCCGACGGTGCTGCGGCCGATGGAGCTGTAGGAGTGAGCGGTGGCACACTTGTGGAAATTGAAGGCAATGGCGACGGCGCCGGCGCGTTGGACGCGGGCTGCGGAGTGCTCGGCTTGGACAACTCTGTCTTCGGTCCGTCTCCGTAGCCCTCCATCGTAGTTCCTTCAGTCCCTGACACTCCATGAAGTCGTGCTGCGCCTTCCCTGGGTGCGTTTTCGTAAATTGAAGAAACACCCGGTATCTTCTGCTCCTGCTGTGCCACTTGGATGGCCGCAGAGACTGGAGGGACCGATTCTGAACGCTTATCCTCCAACGCCTGCTTCTTGTTCTCACCACTGTGCTCATCTTCCCATTCTCTATGACGCTTGGTCGACGAGCCCTGTTGAATCGACGACGGCGACGGCTGCCGTTGGATCTGTGGAAGCTGGTCGTGCTGATGCGCATGCTGAGGCTGTTGCACGTCCATGGGTCTGTACGTCGAATGCAGCGGAGGAGGCTGGTATTGCGGCATCGACTGCTGTGCTTGCGAAGGTGGAGGTGGAAGTTGCTGCAGCGCGGACTGCGATGGGTGCTGATACTGTGGCATCAACGGGAGCTGATGAGGCTGATTCATCGGAGGCGGCGCTTGCTGTTGCTGTTGCTGCTGCTGGAGCTGAAGCTGTGGCGGAGGCGCCTGCTGTCCCAACGGACCTTGATGGGCAAGCGGATTCGGCGGCGCGATTGATGGTCGAGCGGGGCCCGCTGGTGCCGGAGGTCCCTGCTGAGGAGGCGCGGCCTGACCGTTCATCGGACCATTCCACCGAGGCGTTGGCGGGCCAGACGGCGCTGTCTGATATACCTGGGGATCGTGAGGGCGCGGAGCCGGCGGCTGAGCCGGCTGCTGTGCCCCGTTGGCTTGTTGGGCCTGAGGATTCCGGAGCTGCTCGAGACGCGCCTGGATGTGCGTGTTGGTCGGATCGAGTTCGGCAGCTCTCTGATACGCATCGAGTGCATCCGACAGCTGGTTGTTGCACGATTCGTATAGCGTACCTAGGTCGTACCACACTTCCGAGATATACGGATTGAGACGAATCGCGCGCGAGTACGCATCCAGCGCGTCTCGATATTGATTGATCTGGTAGTAAAGCACTCCAATGGAACACCAGAACGTCGGGTTGCGGCCCTCGCGGTAAACGGCCTGCTGGTACGCCTCATAGGCCTTGTTGTACTTTTGCTGCGCCATGTAACAGCGTCCAAGCAAGTACCAGCTTTGTGCGTCCTGACCATCCGCCTCCAATGACTTGGTGAGGTACGTGATGGCAAGATCCTGGTTCGCAAACGACGAGTTCTGCTGGTGATATAGCCATCCAAGCTGCTGCAAAACTTTGGCGTGGTTCGGATCATCCAACAGCACGCGCTCATAAGCCTCCTTCGCGGATTTATACTAATTGTGTCAGTCTCACCGTTTTATATATGCACCACCCACCCCAGATATCTTACATCCTTGCGCTGTTCGTAGACGTGACCGATCTGGAACCAGATGTCGATTTCGGTGAGCGGACGGGGCGGATTGTGCAAGATGTACTTAAAGCACTGCAAGCTGAGGTCGTGCTTCATCTGCTGCTTGTATATGATGCCCAAACGGAAATAAATTTCGTTTGCTTTTTCGAACTTAGGATCCATTTCCATGACCTGTGTGAAGGCCTCTTCAGCGTACTCGAGAGAGCCGTAGCGGTCGTAGAGAATGCCGATACCGTACCAGAGCTTGGGCTCCTTCGGGTCCCGCAGGTGGTAGAGCGCCTGCTGGTAGGCCGAGTACGCTTTCTGAAGATCGTCCATCATGAGGTAGCAGTGGCCGAGCGCACCCCAGGTCTCGCCAGATTCCTGGGAGAACGTGAGGATGGACTGGTAGTACTCGACGGCGCGCGCAAACTGCTCCTTCTGGCGGAGTATGTTTGCTATCGCACTCATTGCCGGGATGGAGTACGGGTTGTGGCGCAGGACTGCCTCGTAGGCATGGATGGCGCGGTCGTGGTCTCCCATCATATCCGCGATGTTGCCTGTGCCAGTTAGTATTCAAACCTCGCAGTCTCCTGCAATCGATTCGGAAGATCGCACCAATGGACATCCACGCCTGCTCATTGACGGCCTGGAGCTTCTGATAGGCGGACACGGGGCCAGCCTGCTGCTGCCCATTCTGCTGGTTGGGGGCCGGAACAGGTACGGGCACAGGCACGGGCACACCTGCCACACCCCCGACTGGCTGGCCCGGGGCTTGCTGCGGCTGGGGCGCGGGCTGACCGACTTGCGGAGGCGGCTGCTGGAGTTGGATTGGAGGCATTCGATATTGTGTGTGTTCGAAATTGGTGCTGGTGATGGTGGCGTCTGTGTTGGCGGAGTGGGTCGGAGAGGAGGAGGAGGGGAAGACTCGGAATTTTGGCGTTAGCAGGTGCAGCGGGTGGCCCGTGCGCGCTCCGTGTCACCCGCTTCTGATACATTATTACCATTTCCGCCAATCTACGTAAGCAACGCGGGGCTCGTACTGCACATCAGGTCAGGGTTACGTGCGGCGCTCGCCTCTTTGGAAATGGTACCCTAACCCTTACTTTATGCGGGGACACTCGTACCTGGCCATGCGCATCTTCCGCAATTTGATGAAGAATTGCAACGAACACAAAATACTCGTAGTTTGAAGGTAGAGTCCAAGAAGCTTGAATACCCAGCTTAGACTGGCACGGTCAGTTGAGGGGCAACTTTTGAATAATCTGCGCTCGTGTTGCATTGTCACGTCCTAGTTCTTGGTTCTCGTACGTGGTACTGAATAATCCACGCAACGAATGCAGACCACCCGTAACCGCACTCACATGTCAGCAGGTCCACCGGTCCAGTGCACATTCTGCCAATGACTCTCTACAACGATCTTCTCTGCCGTCAGCTCGAAGTCCGTCTGCGCACCCTCTCCCGTCTGTGATTCAAGCCGTCGACGCCCTTGTGGTGCCAGCGGGACATCAAACTAATCCGCCTTGCAGTGTCGTTTATCAGCTGGCATAATCGGGCCTGCGAGATTTATGCTGCGCCATGGCCGGGATTCTAGCGACTCTTACCTGCTCCTCAACTGAAATCGACGCCGCAAACAGAACATCCTGACGCGCAAAGTGTGTGCCTTCTACATAGGCTTGCTACGAGCATATTTGATCAAGCTGTGTACTATCAGTTCAGCGACCTGGATCGCCTCACTTGACATCCTTCAGCTCCGTGTCAACAAAGAAAATAAGAGCATTATGAAGTTGTTAGCTCAAGCTCGGTTCGTACAACGAAAGGAGCTAGATATCTACTCGATAATTGAATATGCCAAAATCAATCCCATAAGCCTGCATGAAGACTTGGGCTATTACTTCTGTGCTCCGCGATCCAGTCAGGAGATTGCGAATGCTCGCAGATTTTGGTCATACGGTCCTTGTGAATATGCTGCGGATACTTTCTGACCACCAACGGGCAGATCGAGTTTCCAGAGATTCCTTCAATGTGCATTCACATTGACATGTCTCGCAACGACAATGCGAGTCGCCTTTACCCTTTCAAATTCCACCTTTAGTTAGCAGTATGCCTGAAAGAAGGACAATTAAACAAGTAACTCATTCTTCCAGGTTGACGGCTTCTTAATGATTACTATCATCAATACATCGAACTACGCAAAGTCCATAAGCCTGACCTTTCAGCGGGTGCACTCTCACCACCATTAGCATAGTTAACATTCTAGAAGCAGTTAAACGCTGTTTTTTGTCTCATCGAGCTAGGTCTCAGCGCCTCCAAGAATCTGCTGGACGGCATCTTCATGATCAGTCAACATCCAGCGAACGGACTGGAGATTACGTATTGAGCTTGCTCCGACTGTCTCTCCGGCGAATCTGGACTTTAATTCCGAACTAGTATAATTGATGAATCTTGATTATCAAGCCCACGATTTTATCTTATTGGCAGAGATGAGATATGCTGTTTAATACACTAAACATAAAAGTATGTACAAAAGTTAAGACGCCGCAATAAAAACACAATTCCGCAAAACTAAATATAAAATACGCTATATACACATCGTATTATATAACTGCTGAATATGTATATCTACCAACATGAACGTAATTTAACGGCAAGATCTCTCTATATTGGCTCGAAATGACCGGCACCTGCAGCATTGGGTGGGGGGCCCGACGCTATTTAGTTGCCAAAAATTTTATCGAAAGCAGGGATCAAACTATCCATCATCAGCACTGTACATATTTGCAAGGTATAGAATAGAATACATACGTCTGAGCCAGCGCAAAACTGAACACGAGTTTCGGTCCTGTTGTCAGCAGCTTGGGCACGAGACCCTTGAAAAAGCTAGAGAGGCCTGCTTCATTGTCAGTGACAGTCCTGCTGGTCTGATGGAACCCATAATTTAACGCACCCTCATTTTTGGCCATGTTCTTCAAGATCGTGAAGCCCGACTCTGGATTGTCGAAATTTCGGTTCTGGATACGGGTCTTGATAACGTCAAGAGGAGCAGAGACGATAAGCGAGGCAGATGCACCGCAGATCGAGGCAACGAAATTCTGGGTCCAAGTCGCAGTACCATAATCCTTCAAGCCAAAAATGTACTCCTTCGCGAAAGCATTACCGCCGAAAAGCTGTTAAACATTAACATCTCGAGATCAACCGTTGAACGAAAGTTATCCATACAGCGAACGAGCCAGGGGCATTTCGAGCAGCCGTCCAGCCCCAGCCTCTGTATAATCCCATGCCCTCATCGAGAATAATTCTAATAAACCCACGGCCCTTAAAAGACTCGGGGTTGGTTTGCCGCTTTATCTTGAGGACGTCGAGTGGAAGGAGAATGATCTCACCAATACCGATAAGACTAAAATCTCAGCACGAACCATAAAGAAGGAAGCCCAATAGCAACAACATACCTGCCGGAAGTTGCAGACATAATAGCCTTGCCAGTCTTCTTGCCAAAGGCGTTCTCAAAGTCAGCCCCAAATTGAATGGCCAGGTGATCGTTCACGTAAGGCTGCCCACCGTACTTGTACACACGTTGCAAGACCTAGTTAAAATTGGCTACAATTCGTCCTTTATCATTCTAAATGTTCGCAACCAACCTTATATCCGGCGGCATATCCAAGACCTGGGAACAGAGAGAGAACTTTCCGGAAACTAGATTCGTTCGCGTAGTTTCGAAACACGACTTGATTCAGCTGTGACAAGCTGGCGACCTAACATTTCGCACATTAATTACATCCTAGTTTTGTATCCCCCTGCCGATTAAATAACATACTCGTGTGTGGTTGCTCATCAACCGCTTAGCCGTAGTGTCGACCTATCACGCATGAGTAAACAGAATCAAGCCTCCTCGTACAAAATTGTCCCCCATTCAGATTGAAAACTTACCGGGTGGAAAACAGCTAGCTCTGAAATACCCGCAGTAGCTATAAACAATGTTAATTGAGCCCGCCGTACTCGGTGAGATTATTATCTCGACGATGTTAATTGAACTCAAACAAACCTGATCCCAACACGCGAGCGGCAGCAGAGTTGGACTTATCCTTTGCTCCAGTATGTGGTGACATATTCAGTAGCGCAAAATATTTAGTACAAAATAAAGAAATATATCCGTCTATGAATACTTCTAGACCACTGAATGTTGCGTGAAGTCGTGGCTGATTCGATTGGGGAAGTCACAAATTTTTCGCGCGGCTCATTCACACCCCAGTGAGGGATACTCGAGAGTATCCCAGCTATAACTCAACATCGCGCTACATATCAATAATAAGATACGCATGTACGATAATTGGAATAATTGGATCACTATACCTACCATCTTTTTGAGTGGTCATGGGTAAAAAATATGAAATGGTCATTTTGGCGCGACATTGCCTATCATCGGCAATAACACAACTTTGCTAACGTATAACGAGAGGATTAGTTAACAACGCGTTTATTAACGACCATTAATGAACAACTAGACATACGGAAGCTGCATGTCGCAAGTTTAGCGGTTAGCAATTTCGGAGGCATATGTTTTATTTATCTACTCGATTAAACGAATCTCTGCACCATGGAAGGATGCTTACGTGGACGCTAGACAAAATACACCATCCAATGGACGCTGGTATCCAGCATCATTCGCCAATTGTGCCAGTCGCAGAACATCCAGAATATGCCAAAATAATGCTAATACCTGCTTTCAGGACATAGCCGTTATCACGGGATGGACCGCGGCGGAGCAATTCTCCAGAGACCGGAGATAAAGTCTCGAGTCCCGTAATGCGAGCGAAAACATCCTTTTCTCGTATTCTCGCATGAACGCGGAGCCGTCGGAAAAACACGCCAGATTTGACAGGCTGAAAACTTATTTTAGGATTCTTATTTTGTCTCCTTGTTATAATAATACCCTAACCATGGATGCCGCAACGGTTTGCTTGACAGAGAACGTGTCACAATATACCCGGCCCCTGGGCAGGGCTAGGGCAAACTTTTTGTAAACGGAGACCAAAAATTAACTCATTGTATGAACGTGCATTGGCAACCTCTAAAAGATTCCGTACGCAACGGCAGCACTCCTCTAATAAGCAATTCTCAGTTGTACCATCGTTATTCGAATAGCGTTTGTTACAGGCGATTGGTGAAGTGACTTCGCGGCTTTGAATTCTCGAGAGCAGTTTGACTAAATCAATTGGGTGGGAGAGAGGCTTGTTGACTTCCGTTTGTTCCGGTGAGTTGTCCAGACCTGCACAGGACTGTGTGGCTATTGAGATTGTATATTGCCTCTAATACTCACATTATTGCCAGAATAATACTCTGCAATGGCTCAGATAGATGCCTTTGATATTTTCATATTAGGAGCCGTGTTGGTCGGTACGGTCGCGTACTTCACGAAGGGCACTTTATGGGGAAAGAGGCGAACTGCGTCCGCCCTCATTGGCAAGTCTAACGGCGCCGCTGTCGCGTCAACAGCTACACGCAGCATTATCACGAAGCTGCAAGACAGCGACCGCGATGTCGTCGTGTTTTACGGATCTCAGACTGGCACGGCTGAGGACTATGCCTCTCGTCTGGCGAAGGAGGGACACTCAAGGTTTGGCCTGAAGACCATGGTCGCCGACATTGAGGAGTATGATCTCGAGGACCTGGACACCTTCCCAGAAGACAAGGTCGCGATTTTCGTCATGGCGACCTACGGTGAGGGTGAGCCCACAGACAACGCGGTTGCGTTCTACGAGTTCATGACTGGCGAAGACCCGACGTTCTCTGAGATGGAAGATCCCGAACAACCTTTGAAGAATCTTAAATACGTCGCTTTCGGTCTAGGAAATAATACATACGAGCACTACAACGCTGTCATCATACGCCTGAATGAGGCTCTACTGAAGTTGGGTGCAAGACGTATCGGTGAAGTCGGAATGGGTGACGACGGTGCCGGAACGATGGAGGAGGACTTTTTGTCGTGGAAGGAGGAAATGTGGAGCGAGTTCGCTAATCACGTCGGTGTTCAGGAGCGCGAAGCCGTTTATGAGCCGGCTTTGAAGGTCGAGGAGAGCGAGCTCACGAGCGGGGACGCCAATGTCTACCTTGGTGAGTTCAACAAAGGTCACCTTGAAGGCACTGAATCTTCACCGTTCTTGCCCCACAATCCATATATTGCGCCTATCACTTTGTGTAGGGAACTGTTCAAGTCAGACAGCAGAAATTGTTTGCATGTTGAGATCGATCTCCAGGACAGTAACCTCAAGTTCACGACTGGTGACCACATCGCGGTCTGGCCACAGAACTCAGACAAGGAAGTCGACCGATTTCTGTCTGTCCTTGGTCTGACGGCGAAAAGGGATGATGTGATAAACGTCTCACCTATTGATCCGACGACGAAAGTTCCTTTCCCGAACCCGACGACTTACGATACTGTGATTCGCTACCACCTCGAGATCTGCGGTGTCGTTTCGCGTCAGTTCCTCGCTAGCTTGGCCCCGTTCGCCCCCAGCGACGAAGCCAAGGCGGAAATCACTAAGTTAGGTAATCTAAAGGATTACTTTTCCGAGGTTGTTTCATCGCGATACCTCAACATCGCTCAAGTTCTGGATCGAATCTCTTGTGGCGCGGCTTGGTCGTCTGTCCCATTCTCGTTGATTCTCGAGTCTATCAACCATATTCAGCCGCGATACTACTCGATATCGTCGTCTTCTTACGTCGACAAAACCAAGCCGCATATCACCGTCGTCGTCGAGTCTATTCCGACGACGGCGGACGCCGATCCGTTGAAAGGTGTTGCATCTAATTATCTTCTCGATCTGAGATATAAGCAGGAGGGTATCAAGAACCCGAGTCCTTCTGCCGTCAGTTACGCTACCGATGGTCCACGAGGCAGGTACAAGGGTAACAAGATCCCTGTACATATCCGACATTCAAATTTCAAGCTCCCAAGTAACCCGGCAACACCAATCATTATGGTCGGTCCCGGAACCGGTGTCGCGCCATTTCGTGGCTTCGTACACGAGCGGGCCGCAAAAGCGGAGGCTGGTGTCCCCGTTGGCACATCGCTATTGTTTTTTGGAAGCAGAAATCGGACTGAGGATTTCCTATACTCTGAAGAATGGGAAGCGTTAGGAGAGAAGCTCGGTGAAAGATTCAAACTTGTCACAGCATTTAGTAGGCAAGGCCCAGAGAAAGTGTACGTGCAGCATCGCCTAGTCGAGAACGCGGAGCTAGTCAACAAATTGTTGCAAGACGGTGCATATTTTTACGTCTGTGGTGATGCGTCACGGATGGCGAAGGACGTCAGCGCGTCTCTCGCCAAGATTATTGCCGAACAGCGAGGTATTGCTGAAGAGCAAGGCGAAGAAATTGTGAAGAATATGAGGGCGCAGAACTTATACCAGGAGGACGTGTGGTCGTGAAGCTTGAATTGAAAGCGTCAGACGAATATTATGCAGGCATTTCTGAGGGCTGCGTTGGTAGTGTACTTGTATGTGTATATGTGTTATTTCTATTTCATTGGTTTCTTTTTGTTACGGATTCTTCTGAATTCTTACGCGTTCATGATTTTGCGTGTGCATTATTAGCTACTGAGTAGTCATAGACATAATTAATAACTAGAACAATGGTTTTTTTACTACATTTGTCGAAAAAAAGGTCATATTATTCAGCAGTTAGAAATTCAATAAATTCCGCCAGCCATCTCGGTCATATTCCGGGTATCATCTAGTCAATTCTTGAGCGTCAAGCAGTCAACAAAAAAAGGGCATTTAGCAGCAGTTCTCATTATTGGCAGACACCAGCCGAAAACTCCATTTCCCAAATCTTGTTAGTAAAAAAAACACGGATTTTGGTGCGGCTCATTATTGTACCGGGTTTCCATCATTTGCCGTACAAAGTTGAAATTTAGATGTGATAAGGGCAATTCCCGACGTGGATCCCGAATCCCGACACGAATTTCTCGGCACCCGAGCCGCAGCTAATGCCGAGTTTGGGGCATGGATTTTGTTGGGCCTCGTATTCCACATGCTGGTCCGCTTCCCGCATTATACGTACAGTACCAGCGTATATTACCTGCCGGTTTTTAGTTCCAAAAAATTGTGACCATCAAGCAGTTGGTCTTGTTGTCAGGAGCCGAGGGTGGATGTCGCAGACGTACGAACCGCCTGCCTCATGCGGCTCAAATCGTGGAGATATCTACAATTCTACATACATGCGCGAACAGAGCAATTTATTCACTAGCAACCCATACAATATGATGCAAAAACCATTAAAAACATGCCTACTAACAAAGACAGCTATGGTACTATTTATCCAGCCTTCTATTACTTTTGCAATGCACCGTAATTCCGGAGCATCGATAACGCTTTCTCGACTACAAACTCCTCCTCTTTCTCCGATCTTACTGGACCTTGGTCTGGTAGGAATTGCGACTGTGTACGTACGAGTCGATCCAGAAGCCGACAAACAGGTACGTCAACGGCGCCAGGTAAAGCACGTTAAACCAGAGCGCGAACGTCTGTCCCGGGTTCACCAGGCAGCTTGTGTACTGTTCTAGACTGGGATCAAAATAGTAGATAAAGAAATGCACAATGGCGAGACTGCCACCAAATACAAACTGGCAGATCTGAGTGGTAGTGAGGGCGCGCTTGACAGCTTTCGGGACCTTGATATCTAGACCGGAGAGCGTGTAGTAAAAGTACATGAGTGTGTGGATGAGCGAATTGAACACGACAAAGATCCAGATTGGCGGCGAGGCAAAGCGGATGCCAGCCCACATGGAGAGCATAGCACCTGCATGGTGGTACGTCTGCAAAAGCGACGAGCGCTTGCCCTTGGCGAGGATGATGACTGTGTCGAGGATCTCGTAAAACTTGGACAAGTAAAATAAGAAGCCATAGTAATTGAGACCGTGACCCCAGATGCCTTCGTTCGGCGAGCAAAGGCCGCGCCAGAAGTTCGAGCTGCCGCGCGAGTGACTGCGCGATGTCTCGGTCACGGTTCGCACAAGTGAGGAGATCATGCCAAGACACGTCCAGGCAGAGTAGACGCAGAGGAACAAGTTATGGGCAATCACGAGCCATTTGAAGAGCGTTGTGCGTGCAAATCGAGCAGGCGCAGTGCCGTGGCCGCGGGATCGATTCAGGACGTGCACGCACGTGGCGTATATGGCCGCGATGGTCACAGGTACACGGATATCCATTAGCCTGTCGAACGAGCTGGCGAACAGCGAGCCCTCTGGGCTGTTTGTTAGCGATATAAAGAGATCAAGAGTGAACGCGCGCTCACCTGGGGGCCCCTGCGGGAACGCGATTCCAATCGGAAGCTTGAAGATGATGCCGGTCGGGGGTGAGGACAAAAGAGCCGACGAGTTGTCAAATACCGTGCGGGTAGACGCCATTCCCGATGTATCTTGTCGAAGTAAGCAAACACTGTTAATATACCGGAGTGGAGAGGAAGGCAGTAATGACGAATGAAATCGGCCCAAACAGCCAGGCTATTTCAAAAGGCTCCAATAGAGTCCCCGGCAAACCCCGGGCTAGAAAATGCGTTTTCTGCGCACGCTCCAACTCCGAGCAAACCCAGCCGCTAACCCAAATTCAAAACTCGAAAGCTAAAACTTGGAGAATGCGATTTTCCCACGTCAACAATTGTTTGCTGGTCTCTTGTTGGCACGCTTGTTGGCAGCAATCAGCTACTCAATAACTTCGGTGGTCTGGTGGACAATCTACACTCCAGGGCAGTGTCCAGCATTTCGCAGAAAAGCCTCTATAAGGCAGCTGTTGAGAGAGACTAGAATGAAGCTTTCAATAAAATGGAGGTTGTCGGAATATTTGCTGTTTTCACAATACTTTGATGTATATACCTGTGTGTATGTGCGTAATTTCTGTGTGCATATATAATTCCTACATGAAATCATATTCTGGCTACTCGTACATCGTAAATGATATCACCATTTTGTTTTGCCGACTGATACCTCTACGATACGATCATATTTCACTGCAGTACTGCTAGCTCAATAAAAGCACTGTCCCGCCAATTTCACGCGGAAGCTAATGCAATGCTTGCTGCTAGGGCTCGCCCCTAGGAATCAGTTTATTAATATAAATTCGAATGCGACAAGATACACCACTTAATACAGAGTTATGCAGAGTTATGCATATAACTCTGTATTTGCGGCGTTTTCCCTTTAGCAGAGAGGCGGGCCGCCCAGTCGCACGAGAGCGCAAATTGCCATTTCGACCATTGATGGCCATGACTCGCGTTATCGCACGTCTAGAGCAAGTTGCATAGTTTCCTTGAAAAATATGATTAATTCTCGACTACCGATTCTATTTATTTCTGCGTTTTTGTACATGGTAACAAGCCTGAATAAAATTATACTCTGCAAAATGGGCAAGAATTGACACGACTATGTAATCGTCCTCGGTAAGCGATCGACCGAGCCAAACTAAAAAATAATTTTCGCGCTCCTCGTAAATTGTTGGCGTATTTAGGTTTAATAATACTTCCAATCTTGTGCGGCTGAACTATCAGCCAGGTGAGAAAATGCTGCGTGTTGCCGGCGCAACTCGAGATATTTGAACCTTATTTAGTCCTCACTGTTAAAGTTCTGCATACGAAGGTCCGGGTGGGGCATGGATGTTCTCTCCAGTCTCGGACTGTACACCACTGCTTATTATGGACTTAGGTCTACAGCAAACGTAAGCTCAAATGTTCGTACTATTCGGTCCAAATTAGTAACATGCTGTATCTGCTGCACTTCATGCGACAAGGCCTTCGAAGGAACTACAATTCACCATCGATAGGATATCGCGACTCTCATGCCTCTTCATCTGCAGCTTCTGCTACGTGACTAAAATCGTTCAGATTATCACCAGATTCTGCGAACGAAAATCTCGCGACAAAGCTTGTTCATCGATGCTGCAGGCAGCAACGCTCTCACAGCATCAGTCCACCTTGGGGCAGCAGCCGCCGTCGTCGATTACTCGTCCATCTTTGACCCAGCAAGGGCAAGCTCCCTACGTCTGTCCGTCGTGCTCCCGCGTGTTCTCGCGATTCGAGCATCTTGATAGGCATAGTAGGTCGCACGACCAGTATGTTCTGTGTTTGTCTTATTCGTAGTGCTGCAATTAACAATCTACTACAGGGGCCATTCCAAATGCTTCGTGTGCAACGTCTGCGCCAAAGGGTTCACTCGAAAGTATGATTGCAGCTTTCACGGACATTGATAGAGCTATGCCACTGATTCTGTTTGCTTTAGGGATGTACTTACTCGTCATGTGAGAGCTGTTCATGAAACGCCGTCTGCACCTCGTCGATCACGAAAGAAATCTTGTGTGCGCTGCGCAAGGTAACCTAATCGATATCTTGCTCCGTGTATCGTGTTAACGTTTTACATAGTTTTAAAATTCGATGCTCAGGAGGGGACATCTGCGATGCCTGCGCGAAGAGATCGTTGCAATGTGTATACGAGTTTAGACGTGTGGCTGGGATTACTGGGACTCCCAGCGCCGACCATGCAGAGGAAGATGACATGGAGTGTAGCCCCATTGTCGAAGACAAGAAGGCTACGACTGGGGCTACTTCGACAGAGAGTCCAAGGAAGAAGTTCAACCAAGAGGAGTTCACCGCACAATCGTCAGGCCAAGCACCCACGTTTGACTTCAATAACGTTCCAGTTGGGTCAGAGGACTATTCTTCAACGCAACCTTATACAGATGCTAAGCTACATGACCAACTGCCGACGTATGGCTCGTCTAATACTAACGCAACTTCGAAATCGAGGCAATCATTTCCACCTGCAAATGCAAGCAATCCAATACGGACAAATGATGTTTTTCCGCTGCCACCGCTACCTGCGCCGGAGGCCGAGGCGGTGCCAATATCAATTCCGTCGCCACTGGGAAACGTCACGTCGAACGATAATCTAGAAAACTGGCTTTTTGATCCAGGTGCTTTTGAACTCGACTGGCTACGCGCTGAACTTGGTGTCACGGATTTGTATGGCGGTGGATTAGCATCAGCAAGTAATAATGCGAATGTCGCTACATCTCTGCCCATGCAAGCACCAAATGCACCTTCCTCCGGTACTACAATCAGCGATGCATCAACTGTTTCTTCCCTCCCGACACCGCCCATGTCTACACCGTCTCAGGCGTATACGCCTCCGTATGCCAAGACGTTTTATTATGAAAAGTTTCGTCAGCCATCGCAGACGGTTGTCCAACAGCAGCCGACTGGCGCATTTCAGCAGACTCTGCCGCCGCTGATGGAGTCTCAATACGCGTCCTCATTTGCTCAGTCTCCGATTTCTCCCCAGCCGCACATTTCGACCACGGAGCCAGCTTCTCCGGCGACCTTATCAACCAGCTCTGCTGTGCCTACTCAGCAATCGCAGTCATCTACCGGAAAGTATCGTGTTTCGTTAGCACCGTTATCATGGCTCGGCGACAGTCAGCCTGCCCTAGCGCCTACCGCGGCAAGATTACAGCCTTCGTCAAAGTTTGTTGCCTCGTCAATGTCGCTATCTCTACCTCCGCCTGTTCCGTTTAGCTCGCTTATCACTAGGCGCCAGCAAGAGCAAGATCCCGAGCGGCAACAATCTGATATATGGCCGTGGGCGCCACGTAGTCTGACTTCACGGGAAGAGAATTCCGTCAAATTGCCGCCTCTTCGCAAGTTCCTAGAACAGACTGCGACGCTTAATGTACTGTCAGGATCGCAGCCGCCGGTCGGCTACGAAGGCATCGACGAGCAGTGCCGGAGTGAAATCATCTCATTACTCGAGGTTCCTTACGAGCGCCATCCGTACGCCGAAGTTGATATCAGTAAATTCCCTGATCGGCGGACCCTTGACACGTTTTTACACCTGTACTTTGAGCACTTCCATCCGATTTTACCGATGATTCATCGCCCAACCTTCCGGACTCCTACTTGTCCTTCGATTTTGTTAGCTACGATGATGAGCGTTGGGGCGAGTTACGCCGATATGGAGGGATCTCATCAATTCGCGGATACGTTGAGCGAACTGTGCAAGCGAACATTACTGTGGTTGGGAAATTATGACAGCACGTATACGCGGTCGGGATATTTCGTCATGGCGTTCCTCCTGCAGAACATTCATGCTCTCGGGTCCGGTGATAAGCGGTTATATGAAGAGGCAGACGCTTCGCGAAGCTACCTTGTGTCTAATGCGCGGTCCATGGGACTTTTTTCGCCACCGCCCAAAGAAACTGTGTTCTCGGTTACGGGAGACGAGAGTGATGAGGACCTCGAAAGACTGTGGCACGCATGGAGGGACGAAGAGATGGGTAAGCGGCTTGCGTGGTCAGTGTTTGAGTACGACAGCTCGATCTCGACGTTATCGTCTCGGCGCGGTTGCATGGCTCTTAATGATCTATGCAATGATATGCCGTGCGATGAACGTCTTTGGGAAGCGCCGACAGCAAGGGAATGGGCAGCGTATGCGTTTCCGTCCGGACAGAACACTCTTGCGCGTGGATTACCATTCTATCCTACTTTGCGGGTTTTGATTGCCGGTGCCATATCACCTGACGTAGTGCCGAACTGGGGTAAACGACTTTGCGCGCAAGCAATCGGCCGGATTTTGTGGGATTTCAGAGAACTGGAGGATTCCGCACTTTCGCGAATTTTACCGGTCCCGCCGACGGATTACAGTCAGTCAAAGGAAACGCTGTTGCGTGCACTGATATACTTGCACGATTCGATGACGGATCCGTACAATATCCTCGACATGGTGCACATGAACATGACGTGCCTGATCGCGCATTATTCGCACTTGTACACAGCTCGTGAAATCATGGACCTCGTGATCGCGCTTGCTAGACACAGGAAAGCCGACCGGGTGGATGCTATGCATCGAATCCAGGTCATTTTCACGCTGGACCCAGTGCATTCGCGGAAACTCGCGTGGCACGCAGCGCAGATTATTGGTATTGCAAGACGGTATCCTATCCGGACGCCATGCGAGACCATGCGCGTATTTTTGGCGGGATTATTTTTGTACGCGTTTGCGAAATATTTCCCACCGCAGAGGATTCAATCGGATGCGACGGCTGTCAAGTTAGACACGCTGTCGTGGCTGAACAAGTACCCGCAAACACAACAGACGAAAACCGATGACTTGGAAAAATGGTTTTTGGAGGGTGGCAGGGCGAGTATGGATTATGTGGACGACCTTTACGGCCGAGTCGGGGACAGCGGCGCCGCCCAGGGTGCGGAGAATGTGCTGGCGGTCGTGTTGGCTACCTTGCGGAGTATGAAGAGTTGGGGCGTTGCGGCAAAGTTTTGTAATGTTTTGATATATGTACATAGACGGGACGCTACGGAGTAAATTTTTGTATTGATAGGATGTTAATATGTGTAGGAACTGATCTTTATTGTGTTGGATGGTGTAATATAATTGTTTTGTTTCATGACTTATGTTTGGTTAATACGTATGACTATGTATGAAAAGAAGAGAACAGGTCCCTGAAATTGTTATAAAAAATTCTATGGGACACAACATGAATGTCTGTGATGAATCTATCCGTAACCACCATCCTCAATTGCCAGTCTCAGCGAGGTTCGCCTCATCTTTTCAAACCGCAAAAGCTCACTGGTGTGTGGAAGGTAGTCTGCTAGCCGGGCCGCAACGGCGGTGTCAATCTCATCTGTATGCCAAAAGATCTATTACTCTATGAATGATTAAAAATACTTCCAGTAACCCTCATCGTAGGCTTCAGTCAGCCGTTCATCTTTGCCAAACTCGCGTTGCCACTCAGTAAACCCACCTCTCAGGACATACACGGCCTGCTCTGTACGAGTCTTCTGCTCAATATCTTCTGAATCGGGGGTCTTGTTTGATCCGATCATTTCTTTGTAGCGAATATACATGCTTGCGGCCGCCGGCCCTCGTTGTTGTGATAACGCGCAGTGGAAGACAAGTACCGGAAATTCTTGCAACTCGGCGTGAAGGTATGGAAGACCGACTGCGAATGATGACGACGGGTGATGCCGGGATGTCTTGATATGTCCCTACAGATTTTCCATCAGAATCCCTACGTGCGCAATTACAACTCGAATCATAACGTACACCGGTGTAGTCATCGTCCCGGACATCTACTATCGCGAATGAGGACGGCCGGAAGGCATCGGTTGCAGGATCAGCTAATAGCCAGGTTTTGAGAGTATGCTTGTCAATTATTTTTGGCGGCATTGGATATGGAGGGACGGTCGTGGTGACGGAACGAAGTAGCAGGTAACTGCAATTGATGGACCGAGTTCGGAAGCGCGGTTTGAACGGATGTGATATTTTTTTTCCAGTTCTGCGGATTTATCTGGACAGATTCGGATAGAGCGGGGTTGCCAGCCATGCGTTCCGCTGGTTATTTTCTCAGGGGTCATTTTGCTGTGTTGTTTACATGACTCCGCACGCTCGCTTATCAAACGCTGGCACGATCCGACCGTGGGTAATTCGAATAACAATCATAATTATTATTAGCATCTTTGTGTGGAACATGACTATAAATACAAAGTGGAACGATTACCGGAGAGATCCCACCGGCGTATGCCGTCACATGCCGACAGAAAGTAATTACTTCTACGTAGGAACAAATTCGAACTGCGGAGAAACCGGCTGACTACTGTCATCTCCGTCCGTTATGCCGAGATGACAGCTCGGTGTTTACTAAATGGCGCCGTCACACTGCTGGACGTAGTTGGCTCAGTGGCTGGACGAGACAGAGAGCAAGTGCTAAGGGCGACCAGGGTAGCATGTTGACCACAGTCGCCAAAAGTCGTCTGCTCTCTATCCACCGGCGTATCGCTCGAACACGACATTTCTTCGGAATCCTCGGTGGGATGAGAAGTCGTACATCGTCTCAATTCGGACAGGCCCGAAAACTCGGGATGTGGGTGGAAAACATTGCGATTCGATAAACAGTGGCCGCATCTGAGGCGAGTGAGTAAGCACGAGTTGAGGCTTCTACGATTGACTGTAAATAACATAAACTATTGAAATTGTATATTATTAGAATACACTATAATGCGAATCCGGTTTAGTTGGTGTATGGAGAGTGAGTAGATAAGTGCTGGGCATAGTGACGGGAGTGGATTTGGTTTATTATTGGTACGGTTGCCAGCAATCGTGTGGCTCTCGGTGTAGCACCAGCAAAGCCAAAACACTCATTTATACCTACACTCCGCTCCATCCACTCTTGCTATTCTGTGCATACTGTCTGTCTCCTGCTCACTCCTTCGATTCTGCTCCTGCGAACGTCCACTATCCGCCCCAATAATCATAATCATGCTGGAAACAGCAATCAGCGATCACGACGAATCCGAGTCTGATTGCAGCGTCAAGTCGTCCAAGTCTCTGGCATACAACCACGCGTGCGCTGTCTGCACAGAGCTCGCGGCAAACGATCCGGCCTATGGTTCAAATCTGTCGCATTCTGACCTTGCTAGACTGTTTCCTCCGGCACCAAACACGCCGCTGTTCTTGTCCTTTGTCGAAAATGACACACTTTCAATCGATATTTCCTCTGACCCCGCAGAACGCAACCGCCTTTTTCTCGTATCTTTCCGGCCATATTCTTCCTACGGAATGATCTTCAGATTCGGGTTTTCCGACCGTGAGGTGTGTGCTATCGCCAGCAGATCTTTTCGTCGCAAGATCACCAAACGTCCTGGCACAGAACTCTACTTTGCCAACTACTCGCGCGTCGAACTCAAACCTTCTGCCTTTAAGACGCGAGTGTCTTCAGTGATCTCGCCGTCATCCTCGACGCTGCCGACTTCGCCCGGCGATAACGGCTCCATTTCATCCAGATCTTCGGGGAATAGGGACGACGTGAGTGTTCCCGATAAATACTCGTTTGAATACTGGGGCGTCCAGTATCACTGGCACCGCCGCCGCCTCCGTCGCTCCTTGTCCACGTCCTCAGAGCTCACAGACTCGTCGGGAGCTTCAAACGACGAGTTCGCGGAGGAGTTCGATCTCGTCGCCTCGGACCACAACGTCGGTCACCGCAATATCGCCATCGCGAGTCTCGTCCGCGCGCGTCAGTCACCGTCATGGAAACTCTGCTTCACTCAGGCATCGCTCCCGAACGAAGACCATAACCCTCGCGCTCGCGCAGAAGTCATCCTCGCCACGGCGTCCTGCATCACCCGTCGCGAGCACCTCACCCTCGCGCGACCTCATATGCAGGATGACCACATCACCAACAAGGGTGGCCTTCACCCTGACACTCATCACCGCAGCCCGCTCGGGATAACCGCGGGCGGCTATCGCATCAGTGTAGAGTTACTCACTTGGAAGGCGTTAAAACACGAGATGTCGTGTGTCTGGAATGACGTTTCCGGCGCATTGAAGACTAGAAAGTAATGGTCGCGTGGGACTATTACTGTATATTTTCGTTTGTTGCCGTTACTGGATAGTACATATTTTTATTGCTCTTTGCTTCTTTGTTATCAAAATCGTGTCGATTTGTGTTCGGGCAGTTTGGGCGCAGTGGATTGGAGTGAATTTTTTGCGGTTTGCTTGGGTAATTTTAGAATACAGCAGTGCAGTAATGAATGGCTTGGCAAATTATTGCAAGCCGTGATTAAGAACACTGGCATCACCGGATATACGAACATACCCGTACTTGTATGTTCAGCAACAGACTCGTGGCTTGAGTGGTTAAGAATGCAGATCTAGTGCTAGCGCTCCTCAGGCACTTTAAAACTTACCATCTGCCATGCGGACCGAGGCGAGCGGCAATAATGTGAGACCAATCTAAATATATATATATTAGCGCCGCTTTCTGTGTGGACTGCGGTGGTTAGTGGTCAGTCCGACGGTGTCACGATCATCTATATGATGACAAAATGGCCGATATATAGTACGCGACGTAATCCCGATAACAGTGTTGCTAAATTGTTCATATTTAATATAGCATACTGTGCAAATTATTACATCATCTTCGTTGAACAGTCTGTTGCTTGCTGCTCCAGCGCCAGTGTTACAGCTAGCCAAGTAGTGAAGGGCTCGCTGCCTGCGTGTGTTCCTCGCGCGCAGGATCCATCACTTGCTATCATTCATCATCATTCAGTTCCCATTCCGCACTTACTCGCATCCTCAAAAGTGCTGGACTTTCACTGCCGTTTACAGCTCATTTACCAAAATGCACCGCGCTCCATCTAAATTTCGTTCGCGCCGGTTGTTAACAGCTCACATAGTGATCCGTGATCGCACTTGGACAATAACCCTAATCCATGGAAACCGACCAACCAACGCGAATTGCATCCCGACGCCGACACCGAACTAGACGATTTCCAAGCTTGTAAACTCTGCAAGAGAGATATTGCATCAGCGAATAGGTATGTATGCATTTCGTTCATGCTTGTTAGATTGCCGGATTGAGGATTTCATGTCGGAGATTTTACTGGCGAGGTTGTTTGGGTGGTGCGCTGATTCGGGATGGTGAATCCGATTACGAGGCTGTTCATGATGATGATGATGCTAATGAAATTATAGAATATTGACAGACATAATGGCCGGTGCAGTGTATCATATTTTGGGACGGACCGTCAAGCCTCATCAGGTATATTCCCCATTCTTAGGTCGCTCTATCAATTTCTTCCACATCTCTGGATCTATCCAACTTCGGAAGAAGCTTTATTCGTGTATCGCAATTCCGGTAGGCTAATTGGATAACAGCTCGCTATCGCGACTCTCGGAACCACTGCTCTTCTTGTTTACGGCTCCACCGGCGGCAAGAAGTCTGAGAAGGCTGCTTTGCCCCCTATCAACGCTTCCAGCCCTGAGGAGGAGGATTTCGTCAAGTGCGTTTGTTTGAATTTTTTTTCTCCTCGTAATTGAAATAGAGAAGTAGATGAAGAGATTGCTAACGTGTGTAGGACTTTCCTGAAGTCGCTTGAGTCCGAGGAGAAGAAGCCCGCACACTAAATATCCGTTATCGGTCGATTGTGGAGAGTAGACCTCAGCTCGAGATTTCCGCTGGCGTAGATACGGCGATTATGAGATTTTTAATGTATAAATAAGCATAAAAATGTTTTTTTATAGAAGATGCAACATTGCGCCTTATGCAAATTTAGTCTTACAACCTCGGTCATAAACACATAATATATACAAGTTGGTCCCACCCATCTGCCCATGCATGCCCAAGAAAAAAACAAAAAATATATAATAAGTATAACAACATATACAATATGAATACACATCACGGAATTTCGTCAGCGGTAGAATTGACGGGTGCTCTGCAATCCACGAGACAATTGACGAGATCCCGCGCACTGACGTGGATAACAGAAGACTCGGTATCCCGTAGTCCAAAATTAATCATGACGATATCATCGAGCCAGCCGTGGAAGAAATCAGTCACGACCGGGTTCCGGGGAAATTGCAGCGGCATTTCTCCCAGCAGTCGGTGTGGCAGATCTTGTATCCGTGCCCACGGTGCTTCCGGCAACGAGAATGCGTCTGAAGGATTTATTGAAATTTTGCCTGCTTTGGAGTCTAGTTTGGGGGCTGAAGCAGTAGCACTAGCATCCGCCACTGGTGGAACCGGCGCGACTGGTGCTCCGGCGCGACTCTCTTCAGGCGCCAATTCCGCACGACGAGCAAGACGACGTATTGATATATCTGATATGCTCCTGGACTGTTTTCGTCGCGAAGGTTTATGATAATCATTCCAAGAAAGACGGGTCCTCACCGAGGTGTCCCAGGCCATGCTTACAGTGTACAGCATTTGCGATTCGTCCATGCCGGCGAATACGAGGTTCCTTGATCGAGCGATGATATTGAACGGCGCGGTCGCGTTCATGACAACAAGGTATCGCTCGTACAAAATGTCCATGCGCCGGATCCGCTTAATGTGCGCGATCGATATTAACACTGTGTTGTCTGCAGTCGGCTGACACGGGAAGTTGCACAGCGTCAGCCGTAATGCGTTCGTAGCTTGATGGAGGTGAATATTGTCCTGCTCTATTGTGGCAATGCAGTCTTGGTCAGCGTCGGCGATGTTCACACTCGGGTCTTGTATGCTCGTCACCGATTGCGGCTTGAGATCGTGGTGAATGAACTCGTTGTTCTGTAGATCCCATACGAAGAACCAATTCTTTGAAATTTCCTCTGGAGTAGGCGAATCTAGCTCATAGTATTTGTTGAATCGGATCGGCACATGTTCAAGCTGCATTTCCTGGCTGAGTTCCGGAATGAGGGCCCGCAGATCAATGACGTACATCCCAAGACAGTGCTCGTGCGAGTTCGATCCGACGACCATCAACGGCTCGCCGAACGGCGAGAATAAAACTCTTGGATCAAGAAAGCCCTGGTCGACCTCGAGCCAGTCCCACGTCTTGCATGCGCCGGTAAGGGGACGAAAGTTCGGATTGTCGAGCTTTATGGGCGTGGTGGTGCACTCTACGACCTTGCGCTCCGTAATCGGCACTTTCTTCCAGCGCATAAAGCACCACTGCACGTCGTGGACAGTATCCTGGCCAGAACGCACTATGCCAAAATACTGGTGCTTCGACTTAACGGGGAGGGGCAGTAGATTGGGATTGTATTTTCCCGGTCCTCTGAAGCGCACGCGTGAAGAAGTGAGGTCGTCGTTGAAGACCGACGCGAGCAGCGTTGCCTTTTCGCTGGTAAACGCATGTAGATTGGAGCATGTGCCAATGCCGGAATAGGCCTGGAGCTGCTTTGACAACATAGAGTCCTGGATGACAGATTGCGAAGACGCCGAGCGAAGGACGAGCACACCAGCGACGATGACCACGAACAGCAGCACGAGAGACTGGTTCTGCCGCCGCATGATGGCGATATTGCGAAGACCAAGGACGACAGAGCTGCAACAGTCAGGAGCTACTATATTACTACTGCGTTGGAGTAGCAAGATAAATTTGAGAGTCACCTGTGCCAGAGGTGGCTCGACAACGTTAAAGGTTGGGTCAGGCACCAGCGCCAAATAAAGTTGTTTAGGCTAGAACAATACCAGCTAGTTATACCCCAACCTATGGCGCCCAGCCCGTTGTCGGCTGAGAATTAATTGATGTCATCTCGACTCGTTTGCTCGCATCGATTGGTTACTTGTATATTATAGCTAATTATAATTTCCTGGACAGCTGGATTACAGCCAAGGCGTTGGACATGATTAGAGCTCTCGAGCAACGGGAAACACTATGGTTATGTAACTGATGACTAATTTTTCGCCGAAGCATACCACCTGCTAATGACGGTCTCGGTGTGACTTAAGGCCGTTGTAGTATAGTGGTCAGTACACTTCGTTGTGGCCGAAGAGACCTCAGTTCGATTCTGGGCAACGGCATTCGATTGCCTTGACGACAAGTCTCTATTTTTAATAGAGACATTTAGCAAGTGATTTTTTCGTATCTTTTTTGTGCACTAAAACCCTATTTGGGTATGCACCGCCACGCATACTTCCCAACCCTGAAGATGATACGTTAAAAAAATTTCAAAATTTCCTATTGATACGAAAATATTTAATAAATTTTCGATGCCTTTTAGAGACTAGCAACCTTCCAGCTTGGGCCTAGCGCGATGCAAGAGTCTCATTCAAGCCTAGCCACATGTAAGCGCGAGACTAACGCGTTCGCGTTCAATATTTATTTTAATGCTGTTGTCTTTGACGTCGACGCGTTCACTCCGGAAGTAGGAAGTAGACAAATCGTGCAGCACACTTTCACTTCACCCGTCTCTCATTGTCAAGGACACCCTAGCCATGGCCCCGCAAAACCACCAAATGCACACATTCCTCGTATCTAAACCGTCTTACGTACGATGCGGTCGCTGGTTCGACCGTGAGTCAGTTCTCAACGCCAGCTCTGCCAGAGGAGTTGTCGCGTGCTTCGACGCCGCTACAACCTCTGACGACATTGTCTGCCGTATTTCCACTGCTGGAGGATTCTGATGACGATCTTTATGATGAAAATGAACTGCCAACAGCTGCCCAGATAGCTATTGGGGCCGCCCGTGCCACAAGCGCCGCGCCTGGATCATCCTCCACTCATGGATCATCGTCGACGCCTGGATCATCATCGACTCCTTCGTCTGCACCAGGAGCGGTCTCTTCGGTCCCATCAGTTGCCGATACTCCAGCGCCACGAGGTCGTATGTTCTTCACGGAAGAACACAAACTTGCCATAATGAAGCTTTGCAACCTCTATCAAGGCGATTATACGGTCAAAAATAAGACGATTTTTTTCAAACTGATCACGGACATCTTCAATGAGGACTACGGTATGCATGCCAGTTGGGTTTTCAGCTTTGCCGGGCTAACATTTTTGTGAAGACATGCGTGCAACTACTGTGCGCACTGTTGTCCTTAATATGCTTACCAAAAGGCGAGCAGAGCAATTGGAGAAATCCGGTGTGGCTGAAGCAGACGCGGATCTAAAGCAGGCAATCGATTCATTCCTTGTCCGCTACGATTCGGTGAATGCTGAGGCAGGGAAGGAGAAGCGGAAGCTTGAGTCTTCCAAAAGCGAGCAGCAGCTCGCCATTAGGGTGAGAGAAAAAATGATGAATGGCAGGCAAGCCACTCCAGATGTGAGGGAATTGTCGGACGGGGATGTGGAGCCCACCCATGTCCGGAAGCGGTCCCGCAGCTCGAAGGAGCGTAGCAGGGTCGATAGCGGCTTTGACTCAGCCATGACGAAAATGGTAGGCGCTTTCGAGAAAGTCGCTGACTCGATGGTCGCGTCTGCTTCTCTTCCCGACGACGGCCGTGAGTCTCAATTGGGGAAGAAGGTCGATGCGCTCGACCACAGAATAGATAGCATAGAGTCTAAGCTGGACCTTCTTCTACAGAGGCTGGGAGGGTGAGTTTCCGCCATGGAGTCGAGATCGTCTCGCAGTTGCTTTGCTTTTCTCTTTTTTCATTCTTTTTCTCTTTTAATTTTCCCTTTTTCCAGTATTTTGTAATAGTATCTAACATATGATATGCCTTTATACACTTTCTATCGCTATATAAATTTATTATTTCAATTACTAAAAAGCAAAAAGAATATCACGGAAAGCCACTCGTTCTCAGTCGTCATCCTCATCGATCCGGAGATAATCCGCCAAGGATGGCGGATCACATAGGAATCCGTCTGAGACCTCGTTACCGCCATCTAGGCACGTCTTGATATTGGTGAGCAGTACAGACACCATGTAAAACGATGCAACAGGAGATGACTTGAGTCTCAGACCGTATTTATACCCATTAAATGACCATCGCTGGAGCACCAGGCCAAAAATCTGCTCAACAGAGATTCGAACTCGGGACATTTCAACGTTGAAATGACTTTGAGCGTCTGTCAAGTGCTCTCCAGGGCGGCGCTTGAAGGGGCCCATGACGCCATACCCACCGGAGTATGCCGGATCCCCGTACACATAGAGCCCATCATGGCCTTCCGGTAATCCTTGCAAGACGCCGCGAATCTTTGTCTCCGCCCCGGTCATCCTCCACGAGATCCAGTCCCCTAACTTCCCCTCCGCGGGTCCCATCAGCGACGAGACCAGTCCGTCAGGTGTAACGATTGACTGAAACTTACTCTGAACACTAAGCAGAGCCAACTTGGCGACATCCCAAACATATTAGCCAGATCACCGTATCTGACTGGGTAAGCCAGTCTGCGGAGAACAATGCAGAGGGCCGTCAGTGGTTCCGGGTGGCAGCGGTGACTCCATTGAATCTCGTGAAGTCTCAGATGCGGCAAAATTTCATATATCTCTGCTTTAGAGAATCGAAATTCATACTGGACTCTATCATCGTCCAAGCGGTCGAGATCGAACGCGACCTTTGCATACGGTAGCGGCGGGTGATATGGACGTTGATGACCTTCCTGGACATCCTCTCGCGCCGTGATGCGGGCTAGGCCGGTCATCATAACGCTAGCCATAGTCAACATAAGAAACTGTTGCTGACGCTGTCGGACTAGGAGATAATTGGTGAGCATGGCGAACTGAATCGGGTTGGTGAATCTTTTCATGGATAATAAATATAAACCAGGGTATTTTCCGCGACCGTACTGTTGACGGACGCTTAGAGTTTGACGAAGACACTCAAATTATGATGAGAAAATTTACAGCGTGCTAAATTACGTCAAACCTGAAAATTTCGTAACCTCTGTTCTAGGGTTTGGGTTCCCAATTAGGAAGGGGGCGCCACATAAGATACGAAAAAACCAAACTTGCTAAATGTCTTTGCATTTTATTGGTACATAGCTAGATCCGCTGGTCCCTCGGTCTAGTTACTCCTCGGATTGAGATATCAGATATGTTAGCTGTAACTCCATATAGTAACCGACTGCATCTCTGTAGAACAAATCATTATGTACGTTAGCTGTGATGTCAATCATCCAAAGTCCGGATAGAGTAGTTTCAACGAAACGGTTCACTGAATCTCAGTACAAACGTCACCCTAACCCATGTTACTAAACACTCAGGTTCAGTAAATCTGATTGAAACCTCTGAACCATTAACTTTGCTAAAGCCGGGCAATATATCAAGTCAACGGGAGTTCACCTTTGGACCTGGGTTAGGGGTACAAATAAAGTTTGAGTATGTAGTCACAATAAGGGAAAAAATACCGTGCCTCTGGGTAAGGGTTACAACTTTGTTTACATTAGTCTGTTCTCAGCGACGCTTGCAAGGCGCGGGCAAGGGTTGACTTTCGAGACGTTCGCCTCGGAACGCCTGTAGGATGCGTGAGGCTGTCATTACTTTGTTTTGATTGTTTCCAACACATAGTCGCATCGCGTTTGTACTTACTCTGCGCATAAATTGACCTCGTGAGCTCGGTATGTCGTGGTTATATCATTGTCCTAGTCTGAGGACGTGGAGGTAGTTGATCGTGTTTGAATGCTCGTGTTTTGAATGCAGTTGTGAAACACCGCAACAAAACAGCGAGCATTATTTTCTACACACCTCTTATCGCATGAAAAATTCCGGTTGATTTGGGACTGAAGGGTTAACATATTTATTATAGGACGCTATAAATCTGTCGCATAAGCTATAAGTATCAATGTCTTCCAAGTCGGTGAGTTCTGTGTTGGTGATTGGAATCATTGAAGGATGTTCCAAAAATTCTCCATATCGATGACTAATATTATATTGTAATATAGGCTACTACCAAGGCTTACCAGAACGCCTTTGCCCTCTTTGATAAGCGTGGAACCGGTAAGGTTTCGCTCCAGGCCCTCGGCGATCTTCTGCGCGCGTGCGGCCAGAATCCCACGCTTGCTGAAATTGAAGAGTTGGAGGAATCCGTAGGCGGTGACTGTATGCTGTTTGCATTATTTAAATTAGTGGAACATTTCTGGCATTGCAGCACGGAATTCTGACTGGTTTAGTTGATTTTGAAACGTTTTTGCAGGTCCTTAACCGGCCCGACGGCTTCCGAGCCCCCGGCGAGCCCGAGGACTATGTCCGCGGATTCCAGGTTTTCGACAAGGATAAGACTGGATTCATTGGTGTTGGTGAACTTCGTTACAGTATGTGCGGGCTATACATTATCGTGACCGGCGAGTTGAACTTGGACAAAATGTACTAACGGAGATTAGTCCTCACTTCTTTGGGAGAGAAATTGTCGAGCGAAGAGGTTGACGAATTACTCAAGAACGTTAATGTCACAAAGGATGGCAATGTCAACTATACTGGTATGCCATCTCGCTTCTGGAGTTTTTACAATAGCGTGTAGAAAGCTAACTTAATTCAGACTTTGTTCGAATGATTCTTGCCAATTAAGGTCACGCGCTGTTAATGTATTTTAGTTTATAGGTTTTTGCCTTTTCGCATTACCTTTTTGCTTGTAACTGATGGGTTTTGGCGTGCGATCAAGTTAATGTCGTTTTACTGATGTTTGGTTCCCTTAAGTGTATCAGATTGTTTCCAAGTAATAACAACCAATGTATAATGTGCGAATCTCAGCTAAGGTGAACCCGAAATATAGTTAAAAAAATAAAGCATGAGCACTCCTAGAGAGGATCCCAGTTGGACATGCGGAGTCGCGAGAAATTAGACGACGGGCTTCTGCAGTCGATTTCAACGACGGCATCCGCCCACTAACGCAACCATTGAGCACGTTAGGCAAGTCGATGCTGCTTAACTGGCGCTCAACTATTGAGCACGTTACGCAAATCGATGCTGCTGCTTTCGCCAATAGTATGTGCAATCGCAAAGGATTCATTGGCTCACTACGGAATCTCTGTAACGAACTGAATAGATGGATGTAGGAGGAACATAGAGATCATCAAGGTCCACGTAATCAGGCGTCAGATTCATTTGGGGACATTCCTCCAGGATTGAACTGTATTATACGAGGGTCTTGTGGGGCAAGTCGCAACCGCACTCTCAAATAATCTTAGCGGAACGCGCAAATCCTCGCCAGTCTCCACAGCGCCCCAGATAGCTGACTTTAACTTGTTAAAAATATTTCCGTCTGGTGACCCCTGCCCGATTTGTCTCGGGCTATACATAGCATTGGTTGGTTAAGTTTTGTTTTTCTGTGGTAGCTGAGATATCGTGCATCATTCATCCTGCTAGGCAGCCAGGAGACCCACAATGCAGGACGAATCGACATCGATTGCGGACACGCTCGCAGGCGTGACAATATCTGAGCAGCTATCGACCCAGAAATCACCAACTTCGACAACTGCTTCGTCGTCGTCGTCGTCAGTACCGGCCCCCCAGCCTGCTTCTGCACCACCGGCACTGAATCCCTTGTCAACAGTACATTCCGCCCGCGGCATACGTCCGACTCCAACGACACAGGTCCCGCCGGATGTGCAAGAGCGAATTCGCGCGTTCCAGCTCGCGAGGCAGAGTAAATCATCGCCTGGGCAGTCTCCCGTGTCACCGACTACGAAGTCGCCCATGAGCCCAAGTTCGCCGATCAGCGGGCTTAATCTCAACCTTGGAGGCACACATGTTAAAGATGGATCAGTGCGGCCGCAGTCGAAGGTTTCACTCTCACAGAGACGTGGAATGAGATTGAACGGAGGCGCTGGAAAGCCGTCGTTCTCGTCGACCGTGGGTGGTATATCGCCAGTATCGGATACCGGGCAAATGCATTTGAATACAAAGCCGACATCGCTATTCTCGTCATACTCACAATATATCGATGTTTCGACTGGTTCGCTCAATTTTGCGGGTAAAGCCTCGCTCGATGCACACGGAGTTAACTTTGCATCTGGAACAAGTTTTAAAATATCGCTGGACGAACTCGAACTACTAGAAGAACTCGGGCGAGGGAATTACGGGACGGTTACGAAAGTGCTACATAAGCCTACGAACATCGTGATGGCTATGAAGGAGATTCGGTTAGAGCTCGATGATTCAAAATTCCGGCAGATCATCATGGAGCTGGACGTATTGCACAAGTGCGTTTCTCCATACATTGTGGACTTCTACGGCGCGTTCTTTGTCGAAGGTGCGGTTTACATTTGCATGGAGTACATGGATGGCGGAAGCTTGGATAAACTGTACGCAGGCGGCGTGGAAGAACCTATTCTTGCAAAGATTACGGAATCGGTTGTGAGAGGACTGAAAGTGCTGAAGGACGACCATAATATCATTCATCGTGACGTCAAGCCGACGAATATCCTCGCTTCGACTAAAGGCACAATCAAGTTATGCGATTTCGGCGTGAGCGGCAATCTCGTGGCGTCGATTGCGCGGACAAATATTGGATGCCAGTCATACATGGCGCCAGAACGAATCAAAAGTAAGAATCCAGAAGACGCGATCACGTATACGGTGCAGTCGGATATATGGAGTTTGGGTCTTACGTTGCTGGAGATTGCGAACGGATCATACCCGTATCCCCCCGAGACGTATGGCAACGTTTTTAGTCAACTGAGTGCGATTGTGGATGGGGATCCACCTACGTTACCGGAGCTGCGATTTTCGTACGAAGCTGTGGGCTTCATTAAGCAGTGGTATGTTGTCTATTTTGTTGCGATGTATGTATAAAAATGCTGATGTGTGTGTAGTCTGAATAAGGACGCTTTGTTGAGGCCAACGTATGCTAAGCTGTTGGCACACCCGTGGTTAGTGAAGTATCGAACGGTTGACGTCGACGTGTCAGGTTGGGTCAAGCTCGCGCAAGAAAAGCGCAAGCTCGGTATTCAGGACCTGAAGAAACCAGCGCTGCATATGGGCGGCGCCATAGGCGGACGATAGACCATTATCGTATGCTCAAGAGTTACATTGGAGATAGTACGATTCATAGAAAGATGCTCTGAGGCGAATCAAAAGCAATATTGGACTTCATTACGACGTTCTCTGGGGAAGACGATGGCAACATAAATATGTTGCATTCCGTTGTTTGTTAATTTTCTCTTGGTATGGGTTGTTTGTATTTTGGGTTGGGATTTTGCTATTTATTACTTGAACATTTCGTGAGCATATTGTTATTCTCATTTTCCCTATTCGACTTGTTTACGATAAGCATGTAATCATTTTATTGTAGTTGTGCGTTATTTTGCTAATTATTGTTATTGTTAGAATTCAAATTATGATTCTGTCGAGTTCAAATTATAAAAATAAAATTTTGATTATTTGTCTACTAATTTGCATTTGGATTGTAAAATATTCTAGACAATTGTCGTATATGGGCCATGGCTTGCGGACACGGACCAACTGTGGTAATGCCACGCAGTCGCAGTTATCGCAGACGAGTCGAGTCATGGGGTCACGCCGCCGATCATAGCTCAGTGGCTCTACAAGTTAGTGCAGCACAACTAAGTGCAGACACTGCTAATTATTGCGATCACTAAATCCAAAGGTCTTCTGTTACTTTTTGCAATAATGTCAAAGTCCTGTGGCGCTCTTAGAATCACCGCTAGAAAATCTTTTACTGTGAGACACAGTCGCAGAGTCACAGTGCCACGAGAGTATTGGCACAAATGGCGCGTGTGTGCGGCTCGTTTCGATGCCCCGGGCGCTTTGGTGCGGCTCGTTTTAGCAACATGTGCCATTGACTCACAAGCACAGGCCGCGCATATATGCGTCAAAGTAACGTGGGTTGCGCCGTATATGCAGCAGCCAAAGCCACAGGCTCGCATGGCGTTTGTTGGCGCACTTCGGCCAGCGCATCGCGCAACCAAAAAATGGGTGCATCTTCGGCGAGTCAAAAGAAAAAATAGCAAGAGGCATGCCCGAGTTAGCAGCGCTCAATACAACAAATATTCCAACTCACCGGCTCTTTGCAGCAGTGTGCTGTAATTGATTAAATTATCTACTGCTGCATGCCATGAGACCTATTGTATGGGCCCTCATAAGCGAAACTAATTTTCTCAACGCAGATGAGATCATATCTCTACGTGGTTGATATATTTGTGCACCATCTTGATATTTTATGTGAAAACTTCCTTCATCTGTGCATAACGCAGTTCTTTGTTGCCAACCGTGAACACCTGCTCCGCCTTTTTTTCCCCCTTCCCTCTGTCTATAGCTCCGTCTCCTGAATGCAGCCAAATCACACATAATTTCATCCAAGGATCATATCTATTAACGATGGCCACATCGGCACCGAACACTGAGGATGACTGCCCGTCTATAGAGCAACGGATTGGCGAAGATATTGAAGCACACAGGCCGAACAACCAGGCCTCACGGCGTCTACCGTCCCACGCGCAAACGCACATCCGGTTAGCATCGTTTGCGGGCACATCACCCGCTCTCGCAATGGCTATTCCTACCTTTTCACCCGCGTCAAGTGTAGGTGCTGGATCTGGGAGCTTTAAGAATCCTGCTCGTTCTTTTTTGCATGGCTCTTATTATGATGGTATAGATTTTGAGAGAAACTAATATCCTAGTAAACTGTGCTGATCAAGGTAGAAACACAAGCTCCGCCTGCTCACCCCTCGTCCGACGTTCGCGATTATACGGCTGAGATTGCATCAATGGCGCTCGACGATGTCGGATCTGCTGATCCGAACATGCTGATACCGTTACCGCCGCCGATAGAAGTGCCCCCGTTATCGTCGAAAGCTTCGTCATCCACGTTGACTGCATTACTGCGATCAGCATCTGCGACCTCAGAGACAGACGGTCCACTCCACCAGGATTGGCATCATGATGATCAGCCGTCGATTATTATTGGAGGGGGTTCAAGCAGCGAGTCGAGTGACACATCCACGCCTGTTTCCGATAGCCAGAGGCCCAGCGCATTGTACGAAGCATCGACTCAGAACGGTGGTTATGATGTCGACAATGACGACGTTGACGTTACCCAGCCATTGCTTCGTACTTATGGCGATGACGAGTCGCGAACGCAGTATGGTAGTGAATTCGCATTCGAGGATAACGACCACTCGCGGCACTTGCCGAATTCGGGATTAATGGCAAGTTCGTTGTTCAGACCGAACTTTATGAAACGTTACAATACCGGCAGCTCGCGGTCCGGCATTGCAGCTGCCCTTGATGGTGACTTGGAGTATGATTCGTCATCACCGCGAATCATTCACCGTGCCAAGCCCTTCTTCTCGTCAGCGATCAAGTACGTTCGTGATTGTCGAGGCGATATTCTTTACCAGGCAAAATACATTCCATCTGTTATCCTTGGTGTGCTGTTGAACGTACTCGACGGACTTTCGTACGGTATGATTTTGTTCCCGCTTGGAGAGCCGATATTCTCTGCACTCGGGCCGGAGGGACTGTCTATGTTTTACGTGTCTTGCATCGTTTCGCAGCTCGTGTACTCGTTTGGCGGCTCGGCTTTCAAAGGTGGAGTCGGGTCTGAGATGATTGAAGTAGTTCCGTTCTTTCATTCCATGGCGTATACCCTACTGGCCAAGATCGGCGAAGACAATCCAGATTCGGTGCGGGCGACTACTATTCTTGCATACGCCATCTCGTCGATAGTCACCGGTGCTGTATTCTTCGGTCTCGGTTTTGCACGGATCGGCTCCTTGATTGGATTCTTCCCACGTCATATTCTCGTCGGATGTATTGGCGGAGTCGGATGGTTCCTTATCGCAACCGGCCTCGAGGTGTCGTCGAGATTAGAAGGCAACTTCGCGTATAACCTCGAGACAGCAAAGTATCTGTGTCAGCCGATTGTGTTTCTGCAATGGATCATACCGCTTTCGCTGGCGATCGTTTTGATTGGACTAGAACATTTCATTAAACACCCGCTCCTAGTACCGGCCTACTTTATTATCGTATTGGTCATGTTCCATGTACTTGTTAGTTTTATTCCCGACCTCTCGTTGCAGATGCTACGGGATTTGGGGTGGGTGTTTGCCGCTCCCGATGCAACAGCTCCGTGGTATAGTTTCTATCGGCTCTACAAGTTCTCGGCCGTTGACTGGTCCGCGCTGGCGTCAACGATTCCGGCGATGTTTGCGCTTACATTTTTTGGCATTTTGCACGTTCCAATCAATGTTCCTGCACTCTCGGTCTCTCTTGGTGAGGACAATATCGATGTCGATCGTGAGTTGATCGCGCATGGCATATCAAACGCATTGTCTGGATGCTGCGGCAGTATTCAAAATTACTTGGTGTACACGAACAGCCTTTTATTCATCCGCAGCGGCGCAGACAGTCGTGTAGCGGGGTTTATGCTCGCAGCGGCAACGACAGGCGTCATGGTCGCGGGTCCGGTCGTGATCGGGTTCATCCCCGTGATGGTTGTCGGTGCACTTATCTTCCTCCTTGGAATTGAACTCATGCGGGAGGCTGTATATGACACTTGGGGCCGTGTCAGTCGATTCGAGTATTACGTCATTATTGTGATCATCGTGGCAATGGCGTTGTGGGATTTCGTGTATGGTATTGTGGTGGGGATTATCCTTGCGTGCGTGTCATATGTCATTTCTTCTTCCCGACGATCTGCCATCAAGGCAACGTATTCCGGTATCATTGCGCGGTCGACGGTCCGTCGACATCCGTTTCAGCAGCGATTTTTGAAGGAGGTTGGCGAGGAGATATTTGTCGTCAAACTTTCGGGATTTTTGTTTTTCGGCACAATCGTGAGCGTTGAGAGTCGTATTCGGGAATTGCTGTTATCGTCTCATGACGAGCAGAGTAAAAAGATAAAGTATCTCGTGATTGACTTTCAAGGTGTCGGCGGCATTGATTTCTCGGCCGCCGAGGCATTTACGCGGATGCAGCGGTTATTGCGGTTGAAGCAGATTGAGCTGGTGTTGTCGTCCTTAGCTGACGACGCGGCTACAGGGTTAAAGGCCGTCGGACTCTGGGAGGAGCCCAATAATGGCATCCATGTTTATGAGGATCTCAATTCTGCACTCGAGTGGTGCGAGAACCAGTTGCTTGCGGTCTACTATCATGTCCGTGACCGACAAAAGCAGAAACTGTTGCAAACCAAACCGATGACCCACACGATCCCGCACACGCAGCATGCGCAGCATGCGCAAGTGAACGGCGCTGTGAGCGCTCACTTGATCGATATGTCGTCCCCGCGGCAGGACTTCATCCAAAAGGCAACCTCGACAGTGATGTTGACGGATCCGACGTTTCCAAGGTTGCCCGTTATTGCTGAAGACGACGGGCAGACGACGGAGCCAGAACCTGCACATCTGGTCTCGCCGCCGCAGCCGCTGACGCTGTTACTCCAGATTATCCACGATTTGTCGCCGAAACCGGCCTCGTTTTGGGATAGCTTATGCGAGGCGTTTGTAAGAGAGGAGCATAAGGCCGGCGAGTATTTGTACCATCGCGCGGAGGACCCGCATGGGTTTTATATCGTTGAGTCCGGTATTCTGAAGGCCGAGTATGATCTCGATCAGGGACGATTTTCGGAGGCAATAGTTGCTGGCACGACAGCTGGTGAATTGCCGTTCTTTTCTGACACGAGGCGCACTGCGAGCATGTATGTTGAGCGTGATGCCGTGTTGTGGAAACTGAGTAAATCTGCGTGGAGCAAGTTCGTGCAAGGCGGCGACACGGAAGAAGAGCAAGCTCACAGGGGCGAAGTCGCGATGGAGTTGTATAGAGTCGTATTAAAGCTTACGGCCGAGCGGTTTGGCGCTATTACAGCGTATGTGTTAACATCGGCAGGATAAATCGGGAAGACATGATTAAAACTTGTAAATTAGCGTAAAAGTTTGAATGGTAGTTTTGGCATATTTGGCGGACGGCTTTTTGGCATTGGGGATATATCATATGTATACTCATATATTCATAATTTGATTTAACAATTTGATATAATAATTTACGAAGAGGAAACGCGAGAATATCCCGAATATTTCATCCAAAATCGGTTTCTTTATTATTATTGGACAGCTTAAAACTTCGATGGGCAAAGTCCGACGCCGGGGATAAGCAATCGAGTTTGCGGCCTAACCCTGCTAGTTTCTGGGCGGGAGTGACGCCGAGGCTCCGTCTAATACAAGTGAGGCTCGGCGAAGGATCACAGCGCATCCTGCGATAGCGGCCCATAGGCCGCATGATAGTTCAGCGGATATTTTTCTTATATGTTAATTAGTCGATATATCGACATAATGGTAATATTAGTTTAATCTATCGTGGTATAGCATGGGTTGTGAGGGCACGGTCGCAGGAGCGTCCAGCAGAAAATGCCCAGCTTCCAAGACCCGTGTCGGCGACAGCACAGTTATTAGTTACTCTCGCTGCCTCCATGTGCTCCGTCCCCTTCAGCTCCTCTTTCTTCTTATTCCTTGGACTCTTCTCTTCGGCTTTCTAGGCCTGCACTTACCACTTTGTTCTCCATGGCTATATAATCGATCTCCTCGTCAGTTGTGTCGCCTCAATCCAGCCTGACCGATGACAGCAATGCCGCACCTCTCCTCCCACACTGTGTCCTACTCGTTCGCGGCGGAGTCGGCAAGACACAATGTCGCCGCCTACTCACGGCCGTTCTCAACATGGAATCTATTTGTATGTCCCTTTGTTGTCGTCGTATTGTATCTTCTTGTTGTGTAGACTCCGTGTGCTGACATCGACAGCTGTATATATGCCTTCTCAATCCGCTGATATGTCTCTACGACTTGTACCTGACTCTCAAATATGCCGCGCTCTACATTTTCTCGCAGTCTGCCCTCCGCTCGATCCATCAGCGGGTTACCGTCGACCTCGAGTGTCAGACAGAGAAGGCCACTGACGCCGTCGACAGCAAGAAGACAGTGCTTACTGGTCTCCTTCGCCGCCTCGCTGTGCACCATCTCCAGAACATTCGTGTCCAGATAGTGACAGACGACGACTCGGTCGACCGAGACTGCGAGTCCGACTCTGACCGGGACGGCCCACTGTCGCTCTCACGACTTAGCCAGAGCACTAGCTCCGCTTTATCCGGTGCGACAGACGACGATCAGGTCTGTCTTCGGCCACCAGAACCGGCTTACCACGGTCCTTCGATCGCACCGATCCGCACCCTTCCTGTCCTCACAGTCCCACAGTGTCAACACCAGCCGCGCGCACCGTTCGAGTTCGAGTTCTCGCTCTCGCGCCTACTTATCATACACATCCTCGCACCGTTGGTCAGCCTCGGGCTCGTGTTCGTGGGATGCGCAGCCGGACTGGCATGCTTCTACTCCGTCTGTCTCGGCGAACCGATCAACGAGGACGACACCGCGTATCTGTGGCGTACTTGGGCACGATGGGTATTCTGGCCCGTCCAGCAGGCGCACATCAAAGTCGTGCCTGTGAAGGCATGATGTTCATGACATGTTTTTAATTATGTTTGGTTGCTTGGGTATGGCTCGCATAGATTGATTGTATGATGTAAAACACGGTGTTCCAGTGTACGCTATATTTTTTTTGTGAATATTAATCGTAGTTATTCTATATGATCAATTTTATTTGTACGATGGACATAGATGCGAGGAATAGTCTCGACAAGACTTACCCGGCCGTCGTACTGTTCGTATAAACTCTGGGCATGAGTAGCGAGTCTTGGCAGTGCCGTGCCATTTTGCCGCCAATTTGCAGTTTCTAGTCACTCGGAGTTACTGATACATATTCAGATATTGCTCAGCAAGACTGCAACCCATGAATCAATTCTTCCTTCTCACTACTGTTCCTGTTGAAGTCTCGCAATTTGTTAGAATGTAGAGCAGATAATGAGAACTAGACTGTCAGTTTGTATTTGAATCCGTCTATTAGTAATATCCAATGATATAGACCACCAATTAGCGTTCATTCCTCGAAGGGTGTTGCATTACTACTGATTACTTATGGCTGTCGACTAAGATCACAAATTCTCAATGTTCTGAATTGGTAGAAATTGCCATGATTATTCGTTTTGCAGTGGTATGATACCGTGCCTGACAGTATCGGATCATCTGTCACCTAACCCACAGATTTCGTTTCGGACCGCGACGCGATCAATCTCCAAAAATCTTTTCAGCACTTCAATGCTGGAGCTCACTATACAAGCTGTGAACAGTAATGGCGCGTCTATCCAAAATCATTTGCGCGCTCGGGCTCGCCAGCCGCACGCTTGCGTTAGCAATAGTCCTACCAGAGAACTTCAATACCTCAGTCTTCGATTTGAGCACGGCAACTCATCTCCCCTACTCTGCAAACATGCACGACGACATGATCGAGGGTCCCTTCACTACTCAATACGAGACTTTTCCCAAGCTCACCATCACGCCGAATTCCCTGCTCGACAGGTACATCGTCGTCTTTGAAGACATCAGCTCCGACCAAGTATACGCCCACTTCCTCTGGCTCCGAGACCAGATCGCCAATAGAATCGGACTGGCAATGGACGAGGTTTCCGAAAGTGGCATTCTCCAACGTATTGCGCGACGCTTTGAAATCGGAGGCATGAGAGCGTATTCGGGCAGGTTTACTCGGGCCCTCATCTTACTGATTGCTGACAAGCCTGAGGTCGCGTACGTCGAGTCTGATTCGATTGTGACTCCCTACGGCAACGGCAGTATGCACCAGTCTCGTGCACCATATAACCTTGCGCGCCTGTCGTCAAGAGAGAAACTAGGCTCGATGGATAATTACACGTACTCCTATGATCCTAACCCGGGTCTCGGCGTGACGGTCTATGTGCTCGACAGCGGCATCAAAGCCACGCACAAGGACTTCGCCGGTCGCGCGGAAATGGTTAACGTCACACCCGGGTCGTCTGATCGTGATCCACTTGGTCACGGGACCCACGTAGCTGCCACAATCGCAGGGAGCCGCTTTGGTGTTGCGAAGAACGCGACCGTCGTGGGCGTGAAAGTGTTGAATGACATTGGCATGGGCACTGCATCCGTTATTTTGCGCGGATTGGAGTGGACCGTTGCCAGGCATCTTGCTGATGGTGGGCCGTCGGTTATTAATATGAGTCTGGTATGCTTTTTCCAACCGTTTTGAATTTGAGACCGTCACTGAGTTCGCAATGCAGGGCTCCGGTAGATCCAATATCGTCAACCATGCCGTGGCCGAGGCCACTAAGCAGGGCATCACCGTCGTCGTGGCGGCCGGCAATCACCGGCTTAACGCATGCTGGTTTTCACCAGCTAGCGAGCCGTCCGTTATTACTGTCGGCGCGTCTACGGTCGACGATTCGATCGCCGAGTTCTCAAATATGGGTCCTTGCATAGATATTTTTGCGTGAGTAATTACTCCGGATAACCCGTACGCTGTCACAACGATACTGACTGGGTAAGTCCGGGAAAGGATATCAAATCGGCCGGTGTCACAAGTAATTCCGCATCGGCGGTGTTTTCAGGCACGTCGATGGCATCACCTCTAGTCGCGGGCTTATCAGCCTACCTCCTCGCGAAAACGCCAGAAGCGAGTCCAGCGGAAATAAAGGCAGAAGTATACTACTTCCTTATTCCCGCTGCTAATTACTTCATTCATTTAGTGGACCAAGCTAATTTGATATAGATCCTGGAATTGGCGACCATGGGTGCTTTGCACAATATGCCCATGATGTTCCCACACACGCCGAACTTGATTGCATTTAATGGTTTAGAATGACGGGCGGTCTCACTGCACACTTTGTGACTGTTCCTGTTTATTCTAAGTGTAGTTTACTGACATACTGAACTGGCGGCTGTATATACCTTTTGAAACTAGATTACATTCTCTATAATTAATTACAATGAATATATACAACTCAATCCCATCCATCGTAACTATATATTTTATAACAGATCATCCCATCCGAATCCATACATACACCAACAGTCTAAACAAGTACAGCCAACTCTATTTCGTATAGATGTGGAACGAGGGTTAGTTCACAATAGACGACAACGCGTCCGCGAGGACGTCGAGGCCTGTTTGGCCATCTTCAGCCTGCTGTTGGTGGTGGTGTTGTGGTCGTTGTGGTTGCTCCTGCTGTTGCTGTGACGAAGATGGAGCAATTGGAGATTGCCGGGGCGGTGGTTTGGTAGGTGATGGCAGGTGAATTGGATTCAATTGCTGCGGAATCGGTCGACTAGGATGATATTGTGTCGGTGGGATTAAAATCTCGTTGACATGCGGTGCCACGAATCGCTCTTGCGGTGAGGTTATGGGAAAGATTGCCTGTGCGTGAATGATTGGTGGAATTGTCGAGATCGGCGAAATTGTTGTTGGCTGAGAGGCCGGTGCTAGTTGCGTGAACGGGAGAACACCAGACGGTGCAAATTCCGGACTATGGATCGGTGGGAGCACAACAGGTGAAAGCGGCCTTTGTAGATACGCTGGCTGTGAATCCGTTTTGGCCGGCGCAGGCGGAAGAGTGAGCGTAATCTTCGGCGACTTTGCTCCATTCGCCATTCCATTCGCCTTCGGTGGCTTCGCAGTAACCTTAATAGTCCCATTCGCTTTTTCAGCAAGCCGCTGCTCCGCAAGTTCCCTAGCTTTAGCTTCCTGCTTCAGTCGGCGTTTTTCAGCATCCCGCTTGCGTTCGCGCTCGCGACGACGGGCGCGATCAGCCTCGCGTTTACGCTCCAATTCGCGCTCCCGCTCCCGCTCTCTCTCAATGCGAACACACCGGTTGCAGACAAATTCTGCTTCCTCGATCGGCTCTTCCGCGTCCACTGTGTCCTCGCGCTTAACATCTAGGTTCGCAGCTTCCGCCTCCTTCACCCGCCGACGTTCCTCTGCTTCTTCTTTTAGCTGCTGCGATCGCGTGCTTTCTTCAAACCTTCTGACTTCCTCTCCCACAAGGTGGTCCACGTGCATCCAGATATCGCACTTTCCACAACACACAGACAGCTCCCCGTCGTCATAATTATCCCCAAACGCACCACACACGCAGTCGAAATACCAAGTTGACGGATTAAGCCGCGGGCCATACGAGTTAACCGACGACGGCGTAACGGTTCCCTGCACGTGCATCCGTTCTGACTGCCTGGTCGACCGCCGCACAACGTCACTCTCTTGTGACTCTTGCCGCTCACTTCTAGGCGGAGAGGATGACATAGCTTTAATGGGCATACCACCAGCCGCCAACTTGATAGCCTGCTGGGCCGCCTTTTTCACAAGCGCAGCTTCCTTCTTCTGCGCAGCCTCAACAAGTTTATGGTCGCGCGCATCTAATCTCGCCTCGCGCTCTTTCTCCAGCATCGCCCGCCGCCTGTTCTCCGCTTTCTTCCGCTCGCGCTCATGCTCCGCTTCTTCTCGCGCCGCACGCAGTTCGTCTTCCTCCTTCCGTCGTTGTGCAAGCGCATCCACACGGCTGGATCGTTTCCGATTCTCGTAAACCCGTAGTCTCTCAATTTCTTTTAATTTTGTTTCTTCATCCTTGATCCGATCTTGCTCGAGAGATTCAATGACCGGCATGATCTCGGCCTTTAAAAATGCGTAGAATTCGCGCTCTAGTGTCTTGGATTTATCACGTGCGGTCTTGCCTAGTAATGTAAAAAAGGATTGCCACTGTTGGTACGTAGCACACACGCATTTCCATGTTGATTCTGCGTCGCGGGACAATTCCAATAGCTCGCTGTAGTCAATGTCGCCGTTTTCGGGCTTCCCGTCGACCTCTGGCGCCGGCGTGTTCTCGTCGTCGACAATGTGAGAATCGTCTCCCGTGCCGTCTTCATCATCCTCGTCCGCCGTGTCGACTTCGTTCGTGCGCCGCCGTTTGGACCTCCGAGGCGTCGAATACGACGCGAACTGACGTTTCTTCCGGCGCCCTTTGGTTGCGGCTTTCTTTGGCTGTGGAGCAGGTTCGGGAGGAGGGTCGTGCCGGCTGTAAAGTCTGTTGTCGTCTAGGAGGTAGTATGTGTTGTCCTGCGAGTCCCATCCGACCGGATCAACTCGCCACGGGATTTCGTCAGATTCCTTAGTCGTGCCCATGCGTTCGCGGAAGCGGTCAGGATTGTACATTTGCCATTCGCAGAGTTGATGGAGTATTTTGATCTGACGGTATTAGTGACAGGTGTGTTAAAACCAAGCAAGCATACATACTTGATCAAACACGTCCATCTTGTCGAACGCGAGAGGATCCTCGTCGTCGCCGAATGGACAGGCCAGTGTTGGCGCTTTTTGTCGGTATTGTCTTCGCGCGTACTCGTCAAATTGCTCAAGTCTGCAAACATTCCAACAAGTCAATAATAACCACGACCTACTTAGCTCAAGAATACGTACGTCAGGTTGCGTTGGCTCGATAAATTCTGTAGAAGACGTAGTCGGATTTTGGGGATTAGGCTCAGTGGCGTCAAGCCGAGGAATTCTTTTTCGAGCGCCTATATCAATGCCGTCAGCACACGTTCCATACGGTTCCCGGAGCACGAAAACACAAAACTCAAGTCCGACGAACCTCGATAGTAACATCTTCGTCCTCCATCTTGATGGATGGCTTGAACATAAACAGCCACTGGAACACCGCGCTGAACTGCCACATGTTCCGAATTTGCTTCAATTGGGTCTGGACTTCTGGGTCAGTGACCATGTCCGCCGAGTTCATCGCCGCAAGTGCGGCCTCGACCGGTCCTAAATGTTGGCCCGTCGCGGTAGCGGACACAGGTGAACTGGTGTTTGTGCTTGCCATCGCAGCTGAGGTAGGCACGCGTCCAGACAAGGGGAGTGCCGAGGGCCCGCGTGTTTCGCCGGATGAGATCTGCGTATAGAATTCTAGAGCGCTTGTAACGCGGTATCCAGGTTTGAAACGCGTTCGCACTCGTGCACTTGGATGTGAGTTGTAGCGTTTGAAAGGGGCAGGTGCTGAATGCTGCGCGGTGATGTCCACAGATGGCTTCGGGATTTCGAGATGGCGTTGGACCCTAACCTGGAAAATGAGTACGCCATCACTGCGGAGGGAGCAGCGGCGGTGCAGGTCGGCGATTCTCCCCCCCCCCCCCCCCCCCCCCCCCC